>CM031243.1:410223808-410481308 GCA_018340775.1 Taxus wallichiana var. yunnanensis | reverse complement strand
TTTACATCAAGAATGAAGGAGGACACTTATTGATTGTAGTATTTTATGTAGATGACATCATCTTTGGAGGGAACAATGAGCATATGACTCATGAGTTTGTAGAAGTCATGAAGAAGGAATTTGAGATGTCCATGTTAGGGGAACTATCATTCTTCCTAGGTTTGTAAATTAATCAATCAAAGGAAGGCATATTTATATCTCGGAAAAGTATTAAAAAATGATGAAAAAATTCCAAATCAAATATTGTAATCCCGTTGGGATACCTATGGTCATAAGGTGTAAAGTGAATAAAACTAAATACAGGTCCATGATTAGTAGTTTATTGTATTCTATTGCTTTTAGACCTGACATTTTATAGGTTGTAGGTCTTTTAGGAAGGTTTCAAGAGGATCCAAAGGAGACACACTTGTAAGTAGTAAAGAGGATTTTTAGATATATTAAGGGAAATACAAAGTATGGTTTATGGTACTAGAGGAGTGTAGACACAAAATCACGCACTTTGAGTCATTATTTAGTCCCAGTCTCATACTACTATTCATATGGTTCTTAAGTGAAAAGAGTAATAATTAACCCATGTCTTTGGCCATTTTTACATTGCTTGCTATCATATTTTCAATCTTACACATGCACTTGCCCAATATGTATTGTCATTATGTGTTTTTCCTATTTCTGACTAGGGCAACCATCTAGGAATGGGGTTCCCTGGTCCCCTCTAGGGTGCCCTGATCCTCTTTGCACTTTACTCTCACATTTTGGGCACTTTCTAGCTGTTTGAACTTTCTATCTTTTTGGTGGTTAGACTTTTCGGGGTTAATTATGAAATTAGAACAAGAGAACCATATAAATATAAATTTATGTGACCATAATGAGGGACCAAACACTAAACATCTACTATCACCATCTATATTTACATCCATCAAAGGAATCTAAAGCTACATTTACATCCATCTAGCTCCATCACAAGGCACACAAGGTTGGTTCATCTGCATCACACTTCATGGAGGGTGTAGTCACAAAATCATGTACTTTAGACATTATTTATCCCAATTTCATACTATTATTTAGAAGGTTCTTGAGTGAAGAAAGTACTAATTAACCCTCATCTTTTGGCCATCTTGTTTTATTTTTATTTTTGTCATTATTTACCTCTTACACCCATATGCCTAGTCATCTTCTTTCATCCCATATTATTTTAGCATCGAATGGGGTGGCCGTGGGTGCCTTAGTCCCACCAGGGGCACTGATCCTTTTTGTATTTTCTGCCTCTTTTTGGGCTCCTTCTAACCATTTGAGATCTTTATCTTTCTCGTGGTCAACCTTTTCGGGTTAATTATGAAATTAGATCAAGAGAAATCTATAAATATAAAGTTATTAGACCATAATGAGGGACTTAAGACTATTCACTATTATTCTCCATCCGAGTTGCATCCATCTATTGCATTGGAGATCACTTGCATCTAGATAGATCCATCATTAAGGCACAAGGATAGGACATCTGCATCACACTTCATAGGGGAGGGATTTTATTCTATTCCATGCACACATGCTATTACATTTTCTACACATAGTTATTACTCGCTACTTCACAAAGTGCAACTAGAACAAGAGAAAACAAGGGCATGTTCATACACACTTGCATATAGAACTACATCGGGTATGAGATGTAGTGCAATGCTCGATTAGTAAGTTCACATTGTGGCAGATGAGGTCATTTTGACCCCTTCATATGCATTTTTATTTTTAGGGTTTTGATGCTTGTTTTGGGGTATTATAGGTCTTTCTTTCATCTTAGATTATTGGCGACATCGAAGGAGCATGAACAATCTGATACGACACACAAGGAAGGTACCATATCACTTCTTATCCATGTAGAGATCAATTTCATAGCTTTTGCACATACCAGGGTGCCTAGATTTTAGACCGAGCACCCTTAGGTGCTCCAGATCCCTCTCCAGGTGCTCCAATCTAGCTATATCCTCTAGATCCATCCTTTTTGGGACTTCGTATAATCATTTATGCTTCTATATTTTCTAGTTATCACTAAGACATTACCCTCCGAGAATCTTCTATTCAAATTTGAGTTATTTCCACTTCCTTCTTGCACATTAGGGATAAATTTTCCTTTTGCATAATTACTTAGATCATTTACATACTTTATTTACTATATTTATTTACTTTATTATAGTTGTTCATATCTTAGATTAACTATCCCCACATACTATATAGTTAGTTAATTTTAGTTAATCATTTTGGTGAACCCGAATCGATCATTCATGCTTCTAGATTATTTCCTTCTTACCTTATCATTCTAGGGTTTATTCTCCTTTGTCATGGCTCACTCTCATGAGGAATTTACTAAAGCTCACCTTAAGGCCATCAATGATCACCTTGTTGAGCATCCCCAAGATCTAGATTTAATTTTACATATCGCTCATGACAAAGTTATGAACTTGGTAGAACTCCTACTTATTCCACCATACCCACTTCTGTTACCACTCAACCACCTGCTTCTACTCTTCCTCCTATTTCTACTATTCCCGTTTCTGTTCCTACTCCTACCAATAATTTTATGCCGCCCTTAGTTTCTCATGTATGGAAATTCTCATCTATTGGAAATCAAGACTTAACTTCTCTTTATCACGATCTTCAAGCTCAAATTCATAAGTTGCAATAGGACACTTCACATGCATCACCATCTTTAGATTCTACCTTGTTATTGCATACTCCATTTGTACCTACCATCTCTCCTTACACTGCTTCCTCCTAGTTTTTCACCCCTAAGTTTCCCATTTTTAATGGGCATGGTGATCCACAAGAACACCTTAGAGCATTTCATGTCACTTGTCTTGACTTCGTTGATGATCATATACTTTTAGCTAAGCTATTTCCTTGTAGTCTCCATGATTATGCGATGCATTGGTTCTACGACTTACATGTTCACTCGGTAACCTCCTTCACACATCTAGCTGATGCATTTCTTACTCATTTCTCCATCAATATTGGCTCTAATATTTCTTATGCTCAGCTAGCATAACTTAAACAAGGCTCAAATGAACACCTAGCCAACTATGTTTTGAGGTATAAGAACAATTTAGCTAAGATGACAAATGTGCTTTTTGAATCTGAGCTTTAGGATTTATTTATTCAGAGTCTATTACCACCTCTACAAGAGAGTGTTCTCTTTGAAACCTCTCCTTCGTTCGATCAACTTTTTCATACTCTTAAGCTTCGTGAGACCAAAATCCTATCCATAGGAAAGCTTAAGTATCAAGAACAGACTTCATCTTCCACTCGTTTTAATAACACGATCCATAGGGATCTAGAAAAACACACCACTTCATTAGTTCCATTAGCACCAAGAAGGAGAAACAAGAAAAGTGAATAAAATGAGGTAAACAAAGGTTCGGAAGAAACCACCACTATGTGCGAGTGGTGGTCCCGAGACCGCCACTTTTCTTAAGGTGGCGATCCTGACACTTTTGAACTGAAAAGAAGAATGGAACATAAATGGACACAAATTTGAAGTGCCCAGCCATGTCTCTTACCCTTCCATGCCATTTCACATCCTCAAGTGCATGTGAGGACATGTGAAGTCCTATAAATGCATGACAGAGCAAGAGAATGATCATTCGAAGATCCAGAGAGAGATCGAAGCGAGTTTAATGAGAGCAAGTGATCAAGATCTTTAGTCTTTGGAATGGAATTGTAGGAGCAAGGTGTAGAAACAAAGCAATCACGTAATTGGAGAGAAGGTTTACATTGTTTCTTATTTTCATACTTATTGTAATCTATAATTGTTTATACTAGACCAATAAAAGTGGGAAGAAATAGTAGTTACCCTTCCCGATTGGTTTTCCTCCATTGGGGTTTCCAGGATAAAATTGTTGGTGTTTTATATTCTTTCCTACTCTTCAATTTAATTTCTATAGCACTAGATAATCAGTCATGAAGCTTTAATTTGTCAAGAAAATATGTCATTTTCCAAAGTTGAAAGTATAACAACATAGTTGTGTGATTCGTAGAGTTCCAAAGTAGAAGTTTATAGATTATTTTGGTATCGAGCTGATTATATATATGTGATTGTGGTATTCAAATCTTTCTTATAATTTTGTATGACATTGAAAAGGTCCAAAGGTGAGGAAGTTTTACCTTGTGAGCCGGATATTTCTATGAAGAAGTAGAAACAGAGAGTTCAAGCTCAAATGGAGGAAGAGAACTTGGTCCATAGAGTCAATCTTTAGAGACCATGATGGATGGATTGCATAGGAAACAAGAAGAGCTTTCAGATAAAGATGACTTAGGTTAAGCAAGATTTCATGGAATCGGTGGTTTGAGCACAAGCCAAAAAAATTGGTATCGGAAAGAGCCACGAAGAGGAAGAATGGGAAGAGCATGAAGAGACGTGAATTGTAAGTGAGAAGGTAAAATTTGCACATACACCTTTTAAAGTTGAAATGAAAGTACAAATAATTTTTTTTGAAGGACAAGTAGATTAAAAATTACTTGGATAAATGGAAAAAATAGTTGGAAGTCTACTTTAGTGTGCATAATGTCACTGAGGCATAAAGGATCACCTTTGCACGTCTCAAAATGGAAGGTCATGCTCTGGTTTGGTGGGAAACCCATCTAGCCACTTGTGAGAAGAAGAAACATCCTATTTTCAGTACTTGAAAAGGTTTTAAAGAATTGAATAGAGCTATATTCTATCCTATTGGCCATAAGATTGACATGATGATTAAGTGGCAATACTTTAGACAGGGTAGCAGTCAAAGCATGCAAGACTACACTACAGAATTTTAGAGACAAACCATGTTGCTTAATATAGACTTGGAGGATGAGGACATTCTCGACCAAGTATTTAGGACTTCACACTCACCTTCAAAGGAAGGCAATCTCCACGAAGCCCAAGGATCTCAATGAAGCTTGTCTACAAGCATACTAAATTGATGATGAGAAGAAGCAAGGAGAAATAGAGCCAAAGGGAGACCAGTCAATAGAACAACATAACAAAGAAAAAGGGAAGAAAACTAGCAGAGGTAAATGGAAAGGTAAAAATGCCACTACTTCTTTTCATACTTGTAATAATCCAATGAATTTCTGTAAGAATTGTGATATAAATGGACATATTGACGCCAGATGTTGGAAGTTGCATCTAGAATCGCACCCAAAGAACTGAACCAAGGATTCCAAGAAATCCATGGCCACTGTGAAGACAAAAAGAAAGGTAGACATTGAGGATGATTCGGGCGTAGATGAGAGACTAGGATGCATGGACACTAACATGTATGGGGAAACAAAATAAAAAGAGATGAGTAAGCTATTTCAAATCAGAATCCAAATCAAGAAGACTAAGGTAAACACTTTAGTAGATTCTGGTTCTTAGTCAAATTTGATTTCTGATGTGGTTGTAGGACAACTTGGTCTAGAGACTTACGCGCATCCACATCCATATCCACTGGGATGAGTGAAGAAGGGTGTAGAAATACAAGTTACAAGGAAGTATAATTTTTATTTTGGGATAAATACCCAATACATAGATGTATTAGAGGTTGATATTATTCCACTTGATGCATTTGACATTGTCTTCGAAAGTCCTTACTTGTATGCCAAGGATGTTGTGTTCACAAGGAGGGAGAACTGGTATAGATGGGTTAAGGATGGAGTCAGATTTAATATCTGGGAACACCAGAGCAAATCAAAGAAGGATATGGTAAGTACCAACCAAGAACCAAGACTTATTTAGGAAAATCATTAGTTTTTTTCTTTCATTGGAAGAAAATAAAAATGGACGTGAGAGCACAGATATTTCTGACCAAAGGATGGAGAATTTGGATAACAATTGTCAGTTTTTCCAAAAGAAGCCACCACAAGAACTGATCATTTAAGGAGAAAAAAAAACTTCTACTATGAAGTCACCGCATCTACCTATGGATTCACTAGACCTAACCGCAAGGCAACAAGAAGAAGAGGAGATATAAGGAACGATGGTGACTATAGCAGCAATGTACTTAGAGAGGATTTGAATCCATCTCAAGAGAAAAAGACAAGCAAGAAGGACTAAACCACTACAATATGGGACCTTTGCCATACTTGAGCAGGTTAGAGAAGAAACCTTCAGGCCATACTTCATGCAGATGCATGTGATAGCAAGTTTCAAGAGCTCACATCCACTAATGCCATCTATGCATGAAAAATAAGGAAAGATACAAAAGTTTCCTTCCAAAGAGGATTGTACTCAAGGAAAATTGGAGGAGGATGTAACACTGGAGTAACAAAGTAGAGATCCACAAGAGTCTTGGTAGGTTGGACAAGAGAAGACACCAAGGAAAACCAAGTGGTACTTGAATGATCATGAAAGGGAGTTGATTCCTCTACCTCTACCCCATCAAGCTTTTATGGGACAGAAAGCCTCATAGGTAGGGGAGGTATGATCCATAGGGATCTAGAAAAACACACCACTTCATCAGTTCCATCAGCACCAAGAAGGAGAAACAAGAAAAGTGAATAAAATGAGGTAAATGAAGGTTTTGGAAGGAACCGCTGCTCTGTGTAGAGTGGTGGTTTTAGAACCGCCACCATGTAAGGGCGGAGGTCCCAAACTACCGCCTAGCCGAGGATATGATCCTAAGACCACCGTTTAGATTAGGGTGGCAGTCTTGAAACTTCAAATAGAAAAGAAGAATGGAACATGAATGGATGCGCATTTGAAGTGCCCAGTCGTGTCTCTTCCCCTTCCATGCCATTTCACATCCTCCAGTACACAAGAGGACATGTGAAGGCCTATAAATGCATGAAAGGAGCAAGAGAATGATCATTTGAAGATCCATAGAGATTGAGAAGCGAGTTTTAATGAGAGTAGTGAGCAAGATCTTTAGTGTTGGAATGGAATTATAGGAGCAAGGTGTAGAAATAGAGCAAGCAAGTAATTGGAGAGAAGGTTTACATTGTTGCTTCTTTTCATACTTATTGTAATATGTAATTGTCTATATTAGACCAATAAAAGTGGGAAGAAAGAGTAGTTTCCCTTCTCGACTGGTTTTCCTCCATTGGAGGTTTCTAGGATAAAATTGTTGGTATTTTGAATTCTTTCCTACTATGCAATTTCCTTTCTATAACACTAGATAATCAGTCACGAAGCTCTAATTTTTCAAGAAAATATGTCATTTTCCAAAGTTGAAAGTAGAACAACATAGTTGTGTGATTCGTAGAGTTCCAAAGTAGAAGTTTATGGATTATAAAAAGATGACATTTAAAACTTTTATAGCTAAACCAAATGAAGCTAAAGTCATTGTCAACACTATCACTCCTACTAGGGAGGTTCGATTCACAACAACCTTGGTGAAAATTTAGCAACTTTCCCATGGCTCCACATCTTATATTGAAATAACTTCTTGAGAGAAATCTTATTACCCTTCCCCACCACTTAAGTTAGACCCATCATGACCAAAAGGTAGGAAATATAATGAGAACTTCCACTTTGTGATTATCATCGATGTGTGGGACATTCTACAAATAGATGCCTAAAACTATGAATAATCATCCAAGATCTAATTGATAACAATAAACTAGAGTTCCCAGAATCTACTAGCTCTACCTTAACTAATGACAAGGGTAAACTCAATCTCTTTAACAATGACTCTAAAAAAAATGTCACATGAAGACACTAGAATCTTACATTAATCATGTGTATCGTGCGATATTGCCTCCTATATCGGAGCCCTAGAATTTTGAGTTCTTAACATTGAAGCTTCGCCACCAATTATTTATTTCTCCAATGTTGATTATCATGAAAATTTCACATCTAATCATTTATATAACAATGCATATGTTGGCTCGACCTCCATTAACAACACAAAGGTTGACCTATCATGGCCCATTAGTGCCTGTTCTATGTCACTCCTAAACACTATCGGCTATCCTTTGTCACAAATTGAATATCCTTTCAACAAACCATTTGGTGTTGTTAAATTGCATGTTATGGTAGGTCCTCTTACTATGCTTCTACCTTTCCTCATTGGAAACACAGTTGATGAATGCGACATGCTTCTAGGTCTTAATTGGATTTGTGACTCGCAATCTATCATTTCTATGAATAATTTGCGACTTGAATTCATTTACAAAAAACCAGGCCATTCCTATTGATGGCATCCCTCCATCTGCTCCATGTTCTTCATCTCCCCATGTAGTAGCTAACAGACCACCTACTTCTTCTAGCACATCACACTCTATGTTACTCAAAGTAAAATCTACTCCTAGTTCACCTACTCAAGCATCGCTTATGCACCTACATCGTTTGACTATTCCTACACATTAGTATAGGCATGTTCCTCGAGATAGTTCTTTGCATCTATGCGTAGATCACCACCTTATTTTATTCCACGTGGATCTTCTTCACCTTCGCATTCCACATCATCGATGCATTTTTGTGATGCCACAACCTTCTTCATACATTCATCCCTCACATGCACACAAACTTAATTCACCACTACAATGTCTGTCTACCATACCTCCATTATTAGAGCATGGTCATACGCTTTCATCTCCTACATCAAATGAAGGACCTCCATCCTTCACCATCATTGGATAGTTCATTCATTCACACACACTAGGGGGCATGAAACTCCACCTTTCCCCCACCTTGTCTTAGCATAACTACATCTATCATTGCTACATTTTCATATATTGATTAGGCATCCTCATCATACATTCTAGTGTCATTACCCGATGACACACTCTTGTGATTTGGTTCACACTTGACTATTGAGGGATTACTACACATGAACCCCACACACTGCACCATAGGTACTACACACTGCGTTTATTTACACATCTCATGGATTACATAAAACACACTACATTCTACATTTAGTCTACATTGTGCATCTACATATCATACATCATATTACTATTCATCACACCTTTTATTGTCCTTACATGTAGCATTACATACTTATATCCGCATACTGCATCACACAAGATACTACATAAAACGCTTCTCTACATTACTAGTCTACCTACACACAGGGAATTGCATACTATTCATCACATATTACATATTACTACTCATCACATGGTCTTCTATTATCATCATGCATATTACACATTATTCTATGAGATTTCCTCACTACCCGATGACACACTTTAGTTCCTCGGTCCATACTCGACTGCCGAGGGTTTACAAATCAAATGTACCTTACACTTATCACATATTTAGTATTCAACCTTTCCTCTTGTGAAAATACTAGGCTAATGGCATATGTTTTAGGCTAAATCATCACTTATTCTATCATTTTGTAGTGGTATACACCTTAGGTTACATCACCACCCCCTCTTTTCATCTTGTAGTGATATAAGCTTAGGGATAAATCATCACTCATCCATTCATCTTATAGTGATATACACTTAGGCTAAATCATCACTTATATGTTCATCTGGTTGTGATATATGATTTGGCTATAGGGTTCACACACACATCATCACTAGGTTGCATCTCATCACTACACTTACACATTCATCACAACGCGTTAGACACAACACACACTTTGACCATTTCCCGATGACACACTCTCATTTATGGTTCATTCTTGATCACTTGAGGGGGAAAAAAATGAACCTCATTGCATACACTTCCATTCACTCGGGGCACACAACCCCTATCACTCCATTTTGCATTCCATTCCACCCATCCACAAAATACTGCACATTATGGTTTCTTTTACTCTTGTTTACTTTTTCTTGTTCATGATCGCTCTATTACACATGCTAGTTAGCTTACTTGTATTTCATTTATCTATATCATACACACATGCACATTCACACCTTTATCTAGTTGTGATCGCAGATACAAGTATCTTACATGTAACATGGATGCTCACCTTCTACCCTTCCTACATTGGTCATTGGGGGCATTGACATTCATCTATCACTGGTGCTATTGTTTCATTTTGTACTTAGCACCTTTACATTACTTGTTTATACACGTTTTTGAATTACTAGTATCTTTCTAACATGCTAATGGGTCATTCATGTACAACATTGGTCATGTAGGGATATTTGTTTCCATACTTGTTTGTTACATTGTTTGCTTTATTATTTGCGAGCCTTTCCCTATGTTTGGTGTGCACACTTGTTTGTTGTTTACAGCCATGATGGCCTTACATGTCTTGCGACATCATGAGTGATGTCCCATGTTTGTAGTTCACTTTATGTGGCTTACTTTGTATTCTTGCGTGTTTAATACATTGTTTGAGAACTTTTACACTATTTGCGTAGCTTACACATTGTTTTCCATATACATGCATGTTTACACTTGTCTTTGGCTAGCCTTATTGTTTGTGTGTGCCTTGGTTTTTACCAAGAAATTTCCAGGGTTACAACGTACATGCAGTTGGTCCTCTTTTGGGGCCGCATTTCTCCTATCAACAATGTCTCATATGCCCCCAAAGAGGGGGACATCATTTGGATTTTTACATACTAACACATAGATTCTACACTAGTTCGGTTCAGTTATATACAACGAGTGGGTTTAGACCAGTCTACGAACCCCATACATAATGGATTTTATAGGACATGGTGTCCTTAGCATTCTGGGAAGAAGTTATAGGATTAGAGGTTACAGTGGGTGTGCCTCCCTACACTACTTTGGCTAGTGGCATCGTATCACAAAAAAATCCAAGACGATATAGAAATATCTTCACACATAGTTCGGGGAAGCAGTTAGAGCTTATAGGACACATAGTATTTCCTCCCTACACATCTTTGGCCTACGGCATAAGATCACCCAAAAACTTTGATAATATAAGATATCCTTCTACACTCTTTTTTCTCGACATGGATCAGGTGCATATGTTCCATTTACATTTGTGTATTTCACATTTACATACTTTCATATACATGCGCATTTTACATTGCATTTTTACACATACATACATACATACATACATATTTGACTACTTGATCATTTTCTCCTTGCAGTTCAGACATATGAGAAAAAAAGTCAAATGGGGAAACAACAATAAAAAAAATGTCAAAAACAACACTCCATGATAGTACACACTTTACTAACCATGCAAGTACATTACACACTACAACAACTACACATGTGTTCCGCCCTAGGTTCACTCTCATCACTTTTTCTTTACACATTTTTCATCTTTAGTTTCCATGCTCCTCCATCTTTTTGTCATTCCATGCTTTTTCTAGTCCTTTGGTGCATTTCTACTACACTCTTCATGGACATCAGTACACATATCTATCTACTTTATGTTACTAAGCTTTCCGCTCACCAACATAAAGTGGGGGTAAAATGTAGTCACAAAATCATACACTTTAGACATTATTTATCCTGGTTTCATACTACTATTTAGAAGGTTCTTGAGTGAAGAAAGTACTAATTAACCCTCATCTTTTGGCCATCTTGTTTTATTTTATTTTCATCATTACCGATCTCTTGCACCCATATGCCTAGTAAAATTCTATCATCCAATATTATTTTAGCCTTTGATTGGGCGCCCATGGGTGCTCTGGTCCCACCAAGGGCACCCCGGTCCTTTTTGTACTTTGCCTCCTCTTTTTGGGATCCTTCTAGCCATTTGAGATCTTTATCTTTCTTTTGGTTGGCATTTTCGAGTTAATTACGAAATTAGATCAAGAGAACTCTATAAATATAAAGTTATGAGACCATAATGAGGGACCTAACATTATTCACTACTATCCTCCATCTAGAGTTGCATCCATCTATTGCATTGGAGATCACTTGCATCCACATATCTTCATCATTAAGACACAAGGCTAGGACATCTCGCATCACACTTCATGGGGAGGGATTCTATTCTATTCCACGCACACTTGCTATTACATTTTCTACACATAGTTATTACTCGCTACATCACAAAGTACGACTGAAAAAAGAGCAACCTAGGGCATATTCACACACACTTGCACATAGAACTACATCAGGTCTGAGATGTAGTGCACCGCTTAGTTAGTAAGTCTACCATTGTGGCAGCTGAGGTGAGTCCAAACCCTTCATATGCATTTTTATTTTTAGGGTTTTGATGCTTGTTTTGGGGTCTTGCAGGTTTTTATTTCATCTTGGATTATAAAAAAATTTGAAGGATCATGGATAATTTGTTATGACACACATTGAAGGTTCCAAATCACCTCCTAGCCTTGCAGAGATCAATTTTAGAGCTTTTACATAGACCGAGGTGCCTAGATTTCGCACTGCAGCACCGAGTAGGTGCCCTAGTCCCTCTCTAGGTGCTCCAGTCTAGCTAGATCCTCCAGATCCATCCTTTTTGGGAATTTTTCACAGTCATTCTTGCTTCCAGATTTTCTAGTCATCACCGTGACACTTCCATGCGAGCATCTTCTATTCAGTTGAGTTATTTCCTCTTTCTTCTTGCACATTAGGGTTAGCATTTCCTTTTGCATAATTACATAGATCATTTACATTCTTTATTTACCGTATTTATTTAATTTATTATGGATATTCACAACTTAGATTAACTATCCTCACATACTATATAGTTAGTTAATTTTAGTTAATCAAGAGGAGTATATTATTTCCATGCACACATTTACTACATTCTACATCTAGTTATTTGCTCGTTACTTCACAAAGTGCGACTGACATAAGAGCAACCTAGGGAAAAATTTGCACACACAAACCTAGAACTACATTTGGTCTAAGATGTAGTGCAATGCTTAGTTAGTAAGTCCACCATTGTGGCAACTGAGGAAAATTGACCCCTTCATATGCATCTTTATTTTTAGGGTTTTGATGCTTTGTTTGGAGTTTTGTAGATGATTATTTTTGTAGGTCCTACAACGTCATCCAATGCAATTCAAAAAAATTAGTTCAATAGGAGGAAAACATAGGTGAACATCCAACAATAATATAGAGGAGGATTTTTACCACTTCCACAGACTAGGGCACCCAGATCTCATACTAGGGTGTCCATGTGTGCCCCTATCCCTTTCCAACTTCCCCGTCAAGCCGCTTAGCTCGGATCAATGCTTTCTTAGGCGTCTGTGTGGTCGTTTCCTCCTCATATTCACCTATTTTACACAATAACATAGTCCCGTGACATTTTTGAATCGGATGAGGACTTCTTAACCCTCTCTTGCACATTAGGGTTTCACATTTTATAGCTTAGTTTGCTTGGGTATATTTTCTATATTTTATTGGTCATTTATTCAATTATTTTTACTGCTCCTATAACATTAGATTACACTAGAATATTTCTATTTTAGTTAATCAAGGAATGAGAAGTTTGAATTGAAATATTTTACTGATGTTGATTGGGTAGGTATCCTTGATGATAGGAGCACTAGTAGGCCTTATTTTTTGAAATTTTCTTATTTCTTGGTTGAGTAAAAATTAATATTTAGTAGCTATATCCACATGTTAATATGAGTACATTGCAACAAAATTATGTTGTGCACACATTATGTGGATGAGAAAGACCCTAGAAGACTGTAAGGTGGAATGTGATGGTCCTACACCTGTCTATTGTGATAGTACACATGTTATAGGTGTGTTTAAGAACCATGTTTTGCATTCTAAAACCAAGCACATTCTAATCAAATATCATTTCTTAAGGGATTAGGTAAGTGAGAAAAGGATTAAATTGGAACATATGTCCACCAATGAGGAGTTAACAGATATCTTGACCAAACCAATCCCAAAAGCAACATTTGATATCCTAAGGAAAAAGTTGGGTGTGATTCCTTCCCCGATAGTCCCTAAAAGGATTAAGAAATCAAGGGGTAGAAAGCCAAATGAACAATATGATCTAAGAAACTATGAATAGTGTCAAGTAAAGAGTTTTGTGTAAAGTGTGTTAGTGATGTATAATCGGAGGGGGATATCGGCTTAAGGGTTGATGATCGGTTCTAGGCCCGGATCTGTCAGTCAGAGTAGGGCAGATCTAAGAGGTCAAAAGAATTGTGTAATGTTGTATTTGAAGAAAAATTAGGATGACAGGTTGATTGAAGTGAGGTATGAAATATATATACTAATTGCATCATCTCGTGAGACTCATGCATGATTTATTCATCCAAGGTTGATATACTTCAAGGGGGCTGTGTGGGAGAGTTAAAGAAAGGGTCATGGTTCACTTGCAGTAGTTGAAGTCAAGTTGAGAGTGTAAACCAAGTGAAGCAAGCAAGTAAGTTAATATGTATTGTTGTCATTGTGTGTTGTCAAGTTTTTTTATTATTTTCAAAGTGTCATAGTCATAGATGTCAAAGGGGAGAGTATTCTTAGAAACATGGGAAAGAGGTATCTAAATAAAAGTGAGAAAGGATTCTCCAGAGGTCTAAGGTTTAGAAAGGTTCCTATTCCTCTATCGCTCGATGCACACGAAAACATATGCAGAGGGTTTTCAAACCTAATCTAATCTAGCCAAGGAGATGGTAGGTGTGAAGATGCATAAAAATAAATCTAAGCTAATAGAGGTGATGCACCGAGGAATGAAGAACACCTATCTTGCTTGAAAAGTAAAAGGATTCACAGACACTCATTCAAATGTGATATAAGATCATGCATGTATAACAAAACTTGCTTGCAAAAGAAAGACCAGGAGGATGCAAAATGAACACAGAGAGGGTTGAGAATCATCCACAGACATGTATTACTTGCTCCAAAGATTGATACAATACACTACAGAATGCCAAGAGGCAGAGTCATATTACAGTTTCAAATGAGAGGTTCGAACTCCACAAATTCACCTGATAGGAGAAGAAGGGAGGAGCAAAACAGAAAATGTTCGACCTTTTGAAAGAAGCCCTCTTTACAATATATAGGAAGAATGAGAGAGGGAAAAGAGAGGAAATTCAGAATCTGCCCCAACCACTTCTAGGTCGTATTTTAAATCATCTCATTATGGCAGAAGCGGTGGATCCTGGCAAAACGGCGGGGTCGTCTAATGTGGTGCGAACGTCTGTCTCGTTGCATTAAAGCCGGTCAGTTGTTGAAGCGCCACTTCGCATTACCACGCCGTGAGACGTTTTCTCAATTTTCTCTCTCCAAACTACACCAAAATGCAAGATTGATCCCAAATCATGTAGAGAATTTCAACAACTTTCCGTTGATATAAAGAACGTGCAAATCCGAGCTCTGGATCGAAAGATATGACGATCTGAAGATTTAGGGCACGAAACAGGCCAAAACGGATTTTGAAATCTTTTCCCGCGCTCTGCCACCTGGACGACACGTGTCAAGCGCTGATTGGATGCGTAATTATCTCTCCTTCCCTATCCCATGGGTTTTCCCGCTTCATTGGACACGTGTCCTCTTTTTATTGGCTCGGCCGCTTGCTCAAACCTCGCCCTTTGACTTTTGGACTTTCTCCCTTGTGACACGTGTCGTGATTTGATTGGTTCTCGGGCTTGCCGATTTTCACGTCCTTCACGTACATTTGTTCCCGGATGTCCCAAACTATTTGGGACAAAAACTCCCGATCCACCCGAAATGGGCTTCCTTGTCCCTCATTCGGCCGATGACACGTGGCGTTGCTTGATTGGCTTTCAGCTCCTTCGGCTATCCACGTCCCACGCGTCCCTTTGTCCCAACTGTCCCAGTGCTGAAGTTCCTCATTTTGGCCGAACCGGCTAGTTTGCGTCCTTCGCGTACATTTGTTCCAACTGTCCCAGACTGTCTGGGACAAATTCTTCCGAACCACCAAAATGGGCTTCCTTTGCTCTCGGCCGCTTCACCTTTTCGCGTCCTTCGCGTCCTCGCGGCCCAGATGTCCCAACTGTTTGTCGATTTTCTTCTCCTTCGGCCAACCGCTTTCACGTCCCACGCGTCCCGACGGCCCGGATGTTCCTTTGCGAAAGTTCTCCTTTTCGGCCGAACCGGCCGGTTCGCGTCCTCCGCGTACATTTGTTCCAACTGTCCCAAAGGCGGCCTGGAGCAGGACTTAGCCAATTTCACGATTTTCTCCTGAATCAATCTACTTGCTTGGAACTGAAAAACTCTGATGCATGTTATCGAAATTTACCCTGGGGTGAACTTTGGATAACAATTTGGTGACTTTTCGGGGTCACCTACCTGCTAGGTAGAAGATCAGTGGCCTTTTAGCGATCCATTGGGCATGGAGTCATAAGCAATAACCTGAAACGAGCCTGATACTGCAACTCCCTCTACGAGAGCACGCTGAACCAGAAAAACTCAACCTAGGAGCAACAAAACCTGCGCCAAAGCACTTAGGGAAACTGAAACCTAACTACAACAAGACAATGTGCAAAGCACTTGGAGGAATGAAAATCTAATTAATATTTACAAGGTGGTAAATTTCCCTCTAGAAGCAATGCTTGAGATAGATTCCATTTACTGGAATCTGCAGTTCTTCACCATCCAATGAGGCCAATTGGAAAGCATTGCTGCTCTTGCACTTCGTGACCATGTATGGGCCACTCCAAATGGCATCAAATTTTGAATGCCTTCCTAGTTTTGCTCTATCCACATCCCATTTCAACACTAGATCTCCAACCTGAAACGATCTATCCTTGGCCTTCCTATCAAAGGTCCTTTTGATCAAAGCTTGATCCTTTTCCATTGCTTGGGATGCCTGATTTCTGATCTCTTGCAGCTCCATCAACTCTGCATACCTTACCTCCATGGGCCCAAACTCTAGCAACTCCAGCTGCTTCATGAGTTCCAATGTTGGCAACTCAAGTGACATGGGCAAGATTGCTTCTCTTCCATAGACAAGCCTGAATGGAGAGTTACCTGTGGATCTCTTGGGAGTTATCCTATCAGCCCATAAGGCTGATTTCAGTTTGGTATGCCAAGCCCTCTGATTCTCATCAAGAGTCCTCCTAATGATCCTCAACAAGTTCTTGTTTGTAGACTCGGCCCGCCATTACCTCGAGGGTAATAGTTTGATGAAGTGCTTAGGTAGATCCCGCTCTCGACAGCCCACTCAATCACCTTAGATCCAATGAATGCCAATGCATTATCGTAGATTATTGTAGCAGTACACCAAATCTCGTAGTTATCCCCTCATAAAAGTCTAAGATGCTAGACTCATTTGCCTCTTTGAGTGCTACGCTTTCATCCATCCGGGTGAAGTAGTCCGTGGTCACAAAATCCATTTGTGCCCTTGGCTTGAATTGGGATTAATGACTCCAATGAAGTCCAAACCCCATCGCATGAATGGCTGGTCAACCGAGATTGATGTAATGGAAGGGCAGCAAGTCTTTCTTTTCCCGTGAAGAATGCACAATTCTTACACCTCTGATCCATGCATAGCAATCACTCAAGATTTTAGGCCAATAATAACCAGCCTTCATGATTTTTAGAGCTCACACTCTGGTGCAAAATGACCACCACTGGTCCACCATGAAACTCTTCCAACACCCTTTGAATCTGATTTGTGCTAATGCATCTCAGAAGCACTCCATTCACATCTTTCTTGAACAAAACTCCATCAACAATGGCATATGGAACAGCCTGCAACCTGAAGTATCTCCTCTTCGCTTTGCTCATTTCTGGAGGGCATAGGCCTGTCTGTAGGAAGTGTATCATACTCTGAGTCCAACAGGGAGTGGGCACATTATCATTTTCCTGTTCTTGACCATCCTGTAGTACCAAGACAACATCTTCTTCATTACCTGCTTCAACTTGTTGACTCAAGGCTAGTTGTTCGCATAGTCCCTTCCCACGTACTAGTTTGGTGACCTTGATCTCGATGTCATATTCCATGACACGAGTTATCCATCCTGCACGTTTCTCATTCAGATCCTTGTTTAGAAGGAAGTCCCTGACTCCCGCATGAGAGACCAATAATTGGATCTTGTTGTTTGAGACTAGGTGCTTGAATTTCTTTAAACTCCTGATCACTGCAAGTACATGCTTTTCAATGAAAGAGTACCTAGTTTCATATTCCTCCAAGCCTTGACTGAAGAAAGCAACTGGTTGTTCTAATCCTTCTTTGTTTTGTTGTGCCAAGATTGCAGAAATTGTATCTCCACCACCAAAGGCGTATAAAGATGAAATCCTTGGAGAAGTTTGATTGACGAGAGTCGGAGCTTGAGATATAGCCTCTTTTATTGCCTCAAAACTTGCCTTGCCTTCAGATGTCCACTTAAATGCCATGCTCTTCTTCAACATCAATGTTATTGGCTTTACGAGAGCTGCAAAGTTTGGAACAAACCTGTGGACAAAATTGATCCTTCCTAAGAAGCTTTGAAGAGCCTTCTTATGACTTGGCAATGGCAACGCTTGAATTGCTTCAACTCTTTCTGGGTCAATCATCAATCCCTCCTTTGAAACAATATGGCCAAGAAGTTTTCCTCATGAGCCAAGAATATGCATTTTTTGGGATTCAATGATACCCCAAATCTTCTACACCTCTGAAATACCTGCCTCAGATGAAAGAGGTGATCCACTGCATTTTTGGAGAATACAATGATGTCATCAAGGTATATCAAAACTATTTTATTGATCAACCCTCAATGCCATATCCATTGCCCTTTGGAAAGTGGCTCCAAAGATTTGATAGCCCAAATGGCATCTTCAGGCATAGGTCCCCCATTTGGGTGGTGAAAGCCGTCTTGAATCGGTCATCTTCCTTCACCATTACCTGATTATACCCTGAGTAGCCATCTAGGAGAGAGAATCTCTCCGAACCGGATACTACTTGCAATATTTGTTCCATTGAAGGAAGTGGGTAATGGTCTTTGAGAGATGCCCTGTTTAGGTCTCAGAAATCTACACACAACCTGATTTCTCCGCTCTTCTTCCTGACCGAACCAAGTTTGTGACCCAGCTTGAGTGCTTGATCGGGAATATAATGCTTGCCTCTATTAGCTTATTTAGCTCTTTCTTCATTAGAGGCTCAATGTGAGGGTTGACTGGTCTCTGCTTCTACCTGATGGGCTTAGCATCTGGATCCAATTCTATGGTATGCTGAGCCAGGTTGGGATTGAAACCTTTCAAGTCTTCATAGCTCCAAGCGAAGACATCTGGAAATTCTCGCAAAGTTGTATGAAATCTGATTTCTCCTGCTCAAAGGCTACCTTGCCAATTTGAAGTGTTTTGTTTTCCCAACCGGAATTGGCTCAATCTTCTCTTTTGACTCAGATGTTAGCCTTTTCCTTACTGAACTCGGTCATTAGGGTCAAGATAGACTCCAATGTTACTAAACCCTAGGAAGCTTGTTTGTCCGCACCTGCACTACTTGATCCCCATACCGCTGCTCTAATCTGCCTCCGATTCCTAGCCGAGAATTCAGCCTCTTCTTGAAGAAATCGACGATCTATTGATCGCTCTCAAACACCTCCACCGGTGTTATTATCTGAAACTGCTGGCCTCACAATCACATGGACATGTGGCTCAGTGTTTTTTCCTTTTGATGTTGTCAACCACATCAAACATTGCTCCAACAAATGCGAGCCTATCCGCGGCTTCATTTTTCTTCCTAGGTATGGACGCGATATCAAAGCTTCAAATCCTCAACGAGGTCCCATACCCTGCTCTTGTAGTTCTTTAGCAGCTCATTCTTTGTAGCATGTTGTCCCCTCGACTTGATTGACGATTAGTTCACTCGTCACCAAAGACTTGCAAGCAAGTTCTTTATTTTCTTCTTGATTGCCCAATGTATCCTCGCACCAAGGCTTCATATTCAAAGCAGTTGTTATTTGAACAGAAAACTGAAATGGAAGGCCGAGTAATACCTTATACCTTGTGGTGAAATGAGCATAGCTCCTCCTCCCCGCACCTTGTCTACTCCTTGATCCATCAAAGAACAAACCGCCATACTTCATTCTTGTCCTTATGATCTCGGCTTGGTGATGCCGGGAGAGGTTGATCCTCTTCATGTAAACAATAAACCCCTAGCTCGATTCTTCTACTTCGATAAGGATCAAAAGCATGCACCTTGCTTGCCCATTCATCAAGAGTCAAATCCGGATACTTCCAACCTTGTGTCACCTCACTGCAGCTAGGGTGATCTTCTTGATCAAATGCTGAGCAATTGGCATTAATCTGACTTGGAGTGTAAGGCTCAATATGGAAGTTTGCAATAGGTTCAGACCTAATTGTAGCCTTAGTTCCATACCTTGTTCTAAATAGCATGTGAGACCAATCCGCCGAAAGATAGCCTCCAATTTTAGCAGTGAAGTCTCTTGACAAGCACAATGCAAAGAGTGGTGGAAGGTCTATGACTGATACATCTTGTAAAACAACAACATTTGGACATGCATGCAAGGTAAGACTCAAATTTCTAATCACTCCAACTGTTGCTATTGTTGTCCCATCTAGCTGCACTACCCCTTTAGATGTTATTTCATACTGGAGCCCTAGCTGATCAGCTATCTGTTTAGGCATTACTGAGCTACTTGCCCCGGAGTCTATCATGCAATTATGTACTAGCTGATTTCCAATGATTAACGAAACATAGAAAGGGGGGGCTTCAACATTTTACCTTGTTGTGCTCCATGACTTCCTTCAGGCTGGGCAACATTTGTAAGCACTTTGTCTTGCATCTGAACCTGCTGATTCGAAGTTGGCCAATCCTTCATGGCAGCTTGCAGCAGATCTCTTTGGCCTGGGATGGATAGGGATTCCCACATAGATATATTGACGTTTGTCTTCTTCATCTGATCAATGATACTGAATGGTGATGAAGGATCTCTCTGCTGTCCCTTGGTTTGCACATTTACTCCTTGTACGTGGGCAGCAACAGCTGGCATTTGAGTTGGCCTAGGGGCTGTTCTTGGCTGCCCTTGTGCATTTGAAATGGGACTTTGCTTGCCAATCATTTCTGGAGTCATAGAAGGTTGTGGGCTGGTTGGAGCTAGTGGCTGCTCCTCACCCAAATTTCTCCTTTTTGACCTTGTGTTGGCTGCAACACCTTGAGAAACCACTTGATTCATGCCACAGAAATCCTCTGCTTGCCAGTTCACCAATGTGGTGTCATTTGGGGCTGATTGCTGTTGGAATGTTTCTTGTTGTTGATCTGCTTCTCGACTCGCCCTCACCCTCCACACCAGTAGTTGTCACCATCAATGCTTGATTGAGGGCACCATTGAAACACATGGATTGGTTATGAGGCTCATTGCATGGAAAGCACCAATCATATTCCTGAGCAATGTTGTTCTGTGTTGGCACTAATGCCTTAGAGGCAGATATGACATTTGGATTATAGGGCTGGAATGGTCTATTGGCAGGAGGCCTTGTTTGATTCATATTTGCAGCTGGATTAGGTGGTCTTTGTGGTTGGTATGGCTGCCTATTAGGTTGAGCTTGGGGTTGATAAGAAGGTCTGAAACCTTGGGCTTGTTGCCTCTTGAGAGTAACTAGCTCATTGCCTAGGTTTTGCAATTGCTTCATGACCTCTTGAAGCTCATTTGGGGCACTTGGAGATGAAGTGGAAGCTTCATTTGAACTCTGATTTCTAGGAGTGGGAGAAGGAGCCAAATTAGGTGCTTGACTAGTGTTTGGACTCTCTAAACTTGGAAACAATGGCATGGGAGGTCTAGGGGCAAGTTTGCCAGCTTGAATCAAACAATTTTCAGCCCTAATGGCAATGCTATAAGCCATAGGGATTGTTGTGCCTCCCATGGACTGAATTAACATAGAAATATCAGAATTTAGAGCTTTGAGATAGTAGAGAAAAGCACCTTCTGCTGTTGGCCTGACTGCCACTGGAATTCTCTCCCAAGTCTTTTGAAATCTGAAGTTGAAATCGGTCACCGCTCATCGGGGAGCTCTCTTGATGGTTGTCACTGCTCCAAAAGAGACAAGTTGTCTCCTTCTCTCCAAATTGCTCGTGAAGTGCTATACACAAATGATTCCAATTTGTGATAGAACCAACTCCAAGGCTCCTAAACCATCGCAATGCTTTACCCTTGAATGAAGATGCCAAGAATCTTGACACCACTTGCATTTCATTGATTTCATGGATTGCACAAAGGTTAGCAATATCTTTAACATGATCACCTGAGTAGTCTGATTTTCTCCAAAGAAGTAGGGAATGTTCTTCAAGGCTGCAATAGAACTGATGTTGTGCATTGAGAGCAAGTGGGCTGCTGCCTCGTGAAGTTGACGTAGGGGTTGTTCTCGAGCCATTCTAATTGGTCTTAAAACCCTTGTTGACTCGAATGAAAGGTACTACTGTGGAGGAGTTGAGAGAGTTCTGCTTTGGTGGAGATGGAGACCTCTTAATCCTTCTTCCTCTTTGCCTTCTTCTCAGAGATAATTGCAGGTATTCAAACAACACTTCTTCTTCTCCAACTCTTGACCTTGTGATTCTTCTCATAAGTTTTCAGGCCTGCACTGCTGAAACCAGTTGATTTTTCCCCTTGGAGTCGCCAGATATGCAAATAATAGCTCTTTTTAAGCAAGAAAAATGCAGCAGATGCACATCAACTCTGCTGCAAATAAAAATGAGACCTCTAAGTCCCACCGGCGTGCCAAAACTGTTAGTGCAAAATCACAGCACCCCTGGATGCTGGTCAGGTTTCTAGGTTGACCATACTATCATCCAGTGTGATTGCATAACATTGAATCCTTTCTCCAAGTGTGGGACTTGAAAAGTGAGAAAGGATTCTCCAGAGAAGGCTGGTTCCTATTCCTCTGTTCAGATGCACACGAAATATGCAGAGGGTTTGCTCGAAACCTAATCTAATCTGCCAAGGAGACAGGGTAAGAAGATGCATAAAAATAAATCTAAGCTAATAGAGGTGATGCACCGAGGAATGAAGAACACCTATCTTGCCAGTAAACACAGACCATTCAAATGTGATATAAGATCATGCACAGATAACAAAACTTGCAGTGAAAGACCAGGAGGATGCAAAATGAACACAGAGAGGGTTGAGAATCATCCACAGACATGTATTACTTGCTCCAAAGATTGATACAATACACTACAAAATGCCAAGAGGCAGAGTCGTATTACAGTTTCAAATGAGAGGTTCGAACTCCACAAATTCACCTGATAGGAGAAGAAGGGAGGAGCAAAATAGAAAATGTTCGACCTTTTGAAAGAAGCCCTCTTTACAATATATAGGAAGAATGAGAGAGGGAAAAGAGAGGAAATTCAGAATCTACCCCAACCACTTCTAGGTCATATTTTAAATCATCTCATTATGGCAGAAGTGGCGGATCCTGGCAAAATGGCGGGCTGTCTAACAGAAGCGCGAACTGTCTGCTGCATTAAAGCTGGTTGTTGAAGCGTCACTTCTGGCATTACCACGCGTCAGAGACGTTTTCTCAATTTTCTCTCTCAAACTAAACCAAAATGTAAGATTGACCCCAGAATCATGTAGAGAATTTCAACAGCTTTCCGTTGATATAAAGAACGTGCAAATCCGAGCTCTGGATCGAAAGATATGACGATCTGAAGATTTAGGGCACGAAACAGGCCAAAACGGATTTTGAAATCTTTTCCCACGCTCTGCCACCTGGATGACACGTGTCAAGCGCTGATTGGATGCGTAATTATCTCTCCTTCCCTATCCCATGGGTTTTCCTACTTCATTGGACACGTGTCCTCTTTTTATTGGCTCGGCCGGTGCTTGAAACCTCACCCTTTGACTTTTGGACTTTCTCCCTTGTGACACGTGTCGTGATTTGATTGGTTCTCGGGCCTGCCGGATTTTCACGTCCTTCACGTACATTTGTTCCGGATGTCCCAAACTATTTGGGACAAAAACTCCCGATCCGCCCGAAATGGGCTTCCTTTGTCCTCATTCGGCCGATGACACGTGGCGTTGCTTGATTGGCTTTCGGCTCCTTCGGCTATCCGCGTCCCACGCGTCCCTTTGTCCCAACCGCCCCAAAGGTCTGAAGTTTCCCATTTCGGCCGAACCAGCCGGTTCTCGTCCTTCACGTCCATTTTTCCAACTTGTCCCAGACTGTCTGGGACAAATTCTTCCGAACCACCCGAAATGGGCTTCCTTTGCTCTCAGCCGCTTCGCCTTTTCGCGTCCTTCGTGTTCTCGCGGCCTAGATGTCCCAACTGCTTTGTTGATTTTCTTCTCCTTCGACCAACCGCTTTCCACGTGTCCCACGCGTCCCGACGGCCCGATGTTCCTTTGCGAAAGTTCTCCTTTTCGGTCCGAACCACCGGTTCAAGCCCTCCGCGTACATTTGTTCCAACTGTCCCCAAAGGCGGCCTGACTTAGCCAATTTCATGATTTTCTCTGAATCAATCTACTTGCTTGGAACTGAAAAAAACTCGATGCATGTTATTGAAATTTACCTGTGGGGTGAACTTTGGATAATAGCGGGTAAGATTTTTTTGAACATGTAAGGATTATGTTGAGGTTATAGAACATGTTTAGGATGTGTATCGGGCCGGGTTTCAGCTTGTAAAGTGCATGATGAAGGGAAGTTTGAAGCAAGTCAAAGAAGACAAGACATGAAGACATAGGAAATCTTAGTGCATGAAGAGTTTCATATGTAGTTGAGCTTGTATGAGGTTTGGAAATCATGAATGAGGCCATTATAGTTATTTTGGTCAAATTTCAAGTCACAAGTCAAAGAAGAAGGCAAGAAAATTGTTTTTTAGCTCTACCAAGCTCTTAGAACGGAAAAACCAGCTTGAAGGTCAACTTCTTTTGCTCACCCACACGTGTGAGATGTGCAAGGGAACTTGTGCCTTCGAAGGATGTTAGTATATGGATTTTAGAAGACATATAAAGTGAAATGAGGTAAATTAAACGTTAGAAATTTATGAACGATTGTCAAGAAGACAGACATGTATAAAACCCTAATTAAACCCTAGACCTAGAGCAATAAGAGAAATATGAATTATATGGGCTCCAAATAACTCGAGAAAGAAATTTTGATGCTTCAGGGTTGTATGGGATTCCTTAGGGATCTTGTTAGTGGTGATTTCATGTTCCGGCAAGTTTGAGAAAAACCCTAGTTTTGTGGAGATTTTTAGGTACATAGCTGAGATGGAAGTTTCATGAAGCAAAGTCAATTATTCTAGATACCTTAAGGGGTGTGCTAAGTAACCATGAAATTTTTAGGCAGGTTGTGTGAAGAAAATTGGTGCAACCGGTCTCAAAAGTTTCCCTACTGCTTGAGCGCTAGAGTGTGCAAAACTAGTCTTGTGGTTCGAGGTGTGTTTGATAGAAATGATATGGACTTATATAGTTGGTAGAGGACTAACATGAAGTTTTTGACTGATTGGTTTGACCAGATGAGGTGGTTTCTTTCTTAATCCCCAATGGCCTAATCAACCCTATTAGGATTGTGAAGAAGCTTGTTGAAACATGTATGGTAGTGATGTTTTTCCTTTTGACCCATGGTTGTGGGTGCTAGGAGGTGTTTTTCATATCCGTGGTGATGTGTTACAACATGTGGTTGATCTTGGAAGTTTATATTGAGGTGATGGATCATGTTTCTCTCAATATTGGTGCTTGAGTCCTTATAGCCTATTTGAGCAGCTTTGAGAGATTGGTTTGTTTGGATGCCTTATGACATGATTGGGTGAAAGTTACATGTTCTATGAGTAAGTTGAAATCATGTGATTTCTATTCACATGCTTATTGTTTCATGGTGAGGTGTTTAGATGTGCCAAGTTGTTTGTTCTTGAAGACTAATTGTAGGTGCTTAAAGACCTAATTGGTGTTATCTTGCAAGTGGTGTCCTCCATGTGAAGATGGAGGTTGTAGAGATGGTTGAGATTTTTGAAGGTTGTTAGAGGATATCCTTGATGTGTGTATAGATTTTGGTGTCTTGAAAAAAATTTAGATGCCCTTGAAGATCAAGAAGCTATAGTTGGAATATATTAGGTCTATTAAGCCTAATTGAGCTAGTGTGCTATGTTATTGATTATGACCAACCTATAAGGTCTTGGAATGACATTTATATGATGCGGTAGATATTTTTTCATATCGGTATGAAATAACTTAAGGGTCTTGGCCAATCTAAGGTGTTTTTATCAAGTGTCATAAATAAAGGTAAGACTTGGTCTCTCATTTGGTGCTGTTAGAGTTATGGAGAATTGAGTGAGCTAAAGTGGAGAAAATAAGAGGTTAAAGGGATCTAAGAAAAAGGAAATAAGAGAATTAAGAGGTGAGGAGAGTAGAGAAGAAGGATAACAAGGTCATTAGACCTAATCTGCACTATATGGTGCATGGATGAGCGAAGGAGAGGAAGGTGTGTTTTGAGAAGGTTTTTGAGGTGTATGAGCTAAATTAGTGATCACAATTAGTTGTTTTGACAACAAGGTCAAGTGGTCTTCATCATCAGGTGGTTGAGTGGGTGCTTGATCATCTTTGGGGTTGTATCCTCCTTGTATAGTGGGTGTTATACTAAATAGGGGTTGGTGCTCCTTGTGAAGTGGGTGCTTCACTAAAGAAATCTTGTGTGATGTGTAATATTCATGCAAGTATTTTGAATTGAGTAATATATTCAAAAGTTTCAGTGGGTTTTCTTCCCCTTGAGGGTTTCCCACTTATATTTTATGTTCTTGTGTTCTTAATTTCTCTTATGGTTAATGGTGTATGCATTGTTTCTTGATCCTAATGCTTAATAATTCACACATGTGCATGGTTGATTGATTTGAAAATTTAAGAAGATTGATTCACCGAACCTCTCAATCATTGTGCTTCTAACATCACTCTGTACATGAAAAGGTCACCTACATGGATCAACGCAATGGTTCATAATTCACCATGATGTGTTTCTTACTATCGACACGTTCCACCTACAACTCCTTTAGCTCACTTCATATACACTCTTCTTATATCCTTTATACTACTTGAATTTCATCACAATGTTATAAGGGGGAGAAAATGTAGTCACTAAAATATGCACTTATGACTAATACATTATGCCTATAGTATGTTGTTATATACATGATTTATAAAGTTTGGAAACTAGGAATTGGTGACACCTCTTTGGTCTTTTTCTTTCTTTGTTTGACTCTGCTTACGTCTCTTATGTGAAATTTACATTGTTTGGTTGAGTCATAGGGATCCACACTCCTTAATTTTTACACTATTTTTTATTTTCTTATTGCAGGATAGTACGCCTGCAAGATAGTAGCACTGAGGTACTTATGTCCTTCTAGGAACTTTTGTTCTAATTGGTTGTTTTTCTCCTTAGCCTATTTGCTTTGGCTTTGGGTCTTTTCTTATCTTATTTTCATGACCTAGGTCAGCTTTTGGTGTCACTATGTACCAAAATTCAAACAAAGAACTCATATATAAACACAACCTACTAACTATTCTAAGGAGATAATTGGGATATCATTTTTATATCTATTACATACAATGAATAACATAAGGGAAATCATTTTGAGTTTCATTATTCAATGCATAAGAGGTGGCTATTCTAAATTCCATATCACACATTATTGTATTGGGAAAAATTAGTTGTATCCCATTATTCTTTGTGTGATTAGAACTAGGGAATCCTAGCTCAAGGGACACAATTTCAATCACACACCAAAAGAAATACATGGAGTTTGAAATGTAGTGTATTTTTCGGAACAAGATCACATTAGGGTGACCGTCATGGTCAGTCGGTTTAACTCTCTCATTTACATTTTTCATCCAAAGCTAATGTGTGCTTGAGTCTTGTGCATGTAGCTAGGGTTTTTTTGTAGATACAAGTGTGATCGAGCAGGAGTGTAGTGAACCTAACGTGACCTAAAATGAGCTAATAATGACAAGAAGATAAACATAAAGAACCAAATATATATTAGTCTTGAGGACACTAGCACCCATAATAGAGGTCATTACCCGGTGGTCATGTCCTTTCCTAGGTGATCTTGTCCCTAAAGTTTTTACATGCCGCCTTCATAATCGTAGTTTATACAACCCGAAATACACCTATTCGGATCATTCACTGCCTAGAATCAAACTAGACCTACATTGGCAAGTTGATTCATTCTTAAAACTCTATTTATCACTTGTTTTTTATTTCTTTGCTTGATATTTGTTGTTTGTTGTTATATCTATGTAATCAAAAGTTTCCTTATCTTAGATTTAATTTTATTAAATCATTACATAAACATGTGGTTACGTAACTAGTATATAGTTATGTAATTGTTGTTTCTCGTAGAGAAGCGGTTTCATCACAATGAAAAAACCATCTTTGGTTTTAGGTTTTGGAACTTTTAATAACTTCATACAAGGGTGTCCATATCATCCCTCATATATCTTCAACCTCTCATTACATAAGTATGCTATTTTTTTTTGTAAAACTTTCTTATACAAGTGCTTATAAGTAGGAATTGTTATCAACGAATCACAACACCCCTCCGATGTTCATACAAGTGCATATACTTGAACTCATGGTGTGATTGTATAGCATGGGTACTATCTCCAAGTTGTGGGACTTGCTACTTGAGATAGAACTCCGAGAAATCTGGTTCTTTCTCCTAAACTACCCGCCACAATCTAGTCTAATGCAGGGTAAACTAACTATTCTAATCTAACTTTCCAAGGGACAAGGTAGAGAGAATGCATAAAATGAAAGCCTACACTAGAGCGGTGATACACTAGAAAAGGAGGCTGTGAGAGTAGTCTTCCAATGCGTGAGATACAGAAGTAAAGTGCACACTAGAAGGGGTGATGACAGTTCTCCATAATCTAGCAAAATGCATTCACAACAACATTTCAAACATACACAATGATAATGGATCCCTGCAAGAACATAAAAATAGACACAATATTCTTGTAATCAAGGTTGAAGGGGAAGGAAGAATGCAAGAAAACACAGCAGGGGAAGATGCATCCACAAACTTATATTTTATTGCTTCCTGATATGCACAGTTCAATCGGTTACAAGATAAGGGCCTGGATCACCATGCAAGGAGTCCACAATAAGGGCATACAATAAATTGGCTTCACAAGGAAATTTTGGTAGAGCTTTGCTACAAAAACTACTCTCCCCTTACAATGAGCCCAACACTCCAATTTATAAGAAAATGAGAAGAGAGAGAGAGAAGGGGAAAATGGAAATCCCAAAATCTGTCCTTCAACCACTTGTAAGAGGCATTAAATGGAGTAAAATGATTATATATTACTTGTAAAAGTCTCCCCATACTGTCCTAGGTGCTGTAGTAGAGAAAGAATGATGACCATGCCTCTTAATTGCACTCCCAACCACCAAATAAAACACTATTATGAACCCGGCCACGTTTTATAAAAATCCCCACCAAGATCTCATAAAATCATGAATTTATTGATTTATGTGCTTTGCACTCGGAGCCACAATTCCAACGGTACCAATTTTGTGCGATTTCGTTGAGAAATGCAAAAGTTATGGCCTTCTGAGTGTGGGCAACTATTTTGGGTTTGGCAAGTGTTTTCTGTCATTTGATGGGAATGAACACTAACGCGACAGGAGCCGAATATGTTTCTTTTATTTAAATATATCTAACCTCATTAATCTGTGGCGTAGAGGATGTCATGCTTGTTTCAGAAAGTCCAATTTTGTGAAAATCGGAGCTCAGAGTCAAAAGTTATGGCCGTTTGAAGTTCATGGGTCAAACGTTGATTTTTCTTCTTTGTTGCAGCTATTTCGGCAAAATCGGGTCCGCGTGTCCCGGCTGTCCCGGATGAATTCTCCCGCATCAGCCGATTCGGGCTTCCTTGTCCCCTTTTGTGACTTTTTGCCTTTGCGTGTCCCGCGCATACCGCATGTACTTTTGTCCCGGCTGTCCCGGACGAAAATCTCCGCACTGCTTGTAATAGACCATCTTGCGGCAAATCGGCCGATTCGCGCCCCACACGTAATTTTTTTCCCAGCTTGTCCCAAACCGTGCAAAACAAAAAAATTGACGATTTTATTGCTGTGGCCGTTTCTCCTTTTGCGTCCCGCTGCCCCAAGCTGTCCCGCTGACCGCCTGAGACAAAATGTCCGACTTAGCTGATTTTCTTTGTATTTCAGCCGTGAACTTGGTACGACGAACCTCGGTACGACCCACACTGGTACGATCCACACCCTTCAAACCCTGAAATTCTTTAAAACAATCCTGCAACCTTATCTTTTACATTTTTTCCATTTTTTTAACTCGTTGGGATTTTTTCTTGGATGGGAGAGTTAGAGAGAAGCCGATGGGGCCCCAAAAACATGATTTCGGCCTTGAATCAATCTACTTGCTTGGGACTGAAGAATTTGATGTAGGTTATCAAAATTACCTTGAGGGGTGAATTTTGGATAATAGGAATGACATCCAATTGTTAAATACATAATTTTGGATCTTACCTCTCCAGGTTTGAAGTTGTTAAGTCCCTAAAATATTTAGGAACTAAACAAGTGAGGAAATTTCTTCCCCACATCTTTACTTGAATATCATTCACTTTGCTTGAGGTAGTTGACCATGTAACCCAAAAATTCAATATTTTCTCTCTCTATTGTCCTTTTCTTATAGTGTAATACAACATCCTCCTCTAGCTTTGTCTGATTATCATGAGAAAGATATTAAATTAAGGGTAGAGAAAACCACTCATCTTTATTTTATACCATAGAAATCTCAATGATGATGTAAGTTATCAACATTGAAAACTAAAGAGATTTTCATGTGAGGAGAAAAATCAATCCTAAAATTATTCTTTCCCACTTGTTCCAAAATATTAAATGGACCATACATCAAAGGCTTGAGATTCTCAATTGCAAATTGATACAATCTCGACTCAAGTATAGTTGTACCTTATCCCTAATGGGGAAATATTTTTTAGTTTTATGTTGATCATGTTGTGCTTTGTACATGGCTTGTGAATCCTTCAACATCTCTTACACATGGAGGTGTATTTTCTTAGTCTTCTAAATGTAAATCTCAAATTTGTAGACTTGTCGATCCACTTTCCCATTTTCCCTATATTATGCTCTCAAAATAACATCAAATACACATATAGGTAGATTTCCAAAACAAGTTTCAAAGGATTTTTACTATTTAGAAGAATAAATTTCCTAGTTAGAAGAATGTTATATATACACTAAATTCTCATTCCATGTCTTAGGATGCTTCATATTATTCCATCTCAAGATTTGTACCAATGTTTCTTTTACCACTTCATTTTTCCCATTGGTTTGTGGGTGGAAAGTGGTATATTGGTTCAACTTCATATCCATCTTCTTCCACAATGTAGCCCAAGACTTTCCCACAAATATTGATACTTAATCTAAAATAATAGAGTTACAAAACCAAAATGAACCCACACATTAGAAAAATACTACTAAGATACATTGCTTCCCTCAAGAGTTTTCTTACCAGGAATAAGAATACACATCTTACTAAATTTATCCACAACCACAAAACAATAGTGATTCTCCTTCTTTAAATTAGAAAAACCACCTAAGAACTCATGGAGATACTTTCCCATGGCCTAGAAGAAACCAAAATTGGCATATATAATCCCAATTTCATGTTAGTAGAATTTATGGTACTAGATAAAACACAACCTCATATGAACTAGATAACATCAACTTAAGACTTAGGCTAGTACACATAACTTTATAACTCATGCAACCATATTTGTAACCCAAAAGTTTCATGCAATCATTAAATTATGTGATTCCATCATCAACGAACTCTTTCCTCCTTTGGAACACAAAGCTTACCCATCTTATAGAACATCCCATCTTGGAGTTAGAAATATCTATTAGGCTTAAAAACCACACTTTGGGGATTCTTTTATTGAAGGAATGCCTTCTAATTTTTTTTTATCTTACTCATATCATTAAAAACAAAAGGCATAAGAATATTTATAGTGCCCATAGCTAAAACCCAAGGAGTTTTAGACAAAATATCAAAAAACTTGTTAGTCACACCATTCTTATATTTGATAATCAAATGAAACTAGTGCAAGATTTTGATCCATTTATAGTTTCACGTTTGTTGAATATTGTTTTGGGATTTCAAATACTGAAGAGGTTGATAATTTGTATGAGTAATAGATTCCTTTCCCATGAGACAGGGCCTCCACTTCTTTACCTCTTGCACAAGATCATATAAATCCTTATCATATGTACAATAACTCATAATTTATTCATGAAATAACTTAGAATGGTAACACATGGGCCTACCTCCTAAAAGTAGGATAATTCTTGCAACATAATTACTAACATATATGTCCACCTTGAAAGGAAGATGCAAGCTATGAAAAGCTAAGACCAAAGCATGTATAATCTTATGTTTGAAAATTTTAAATGCATCTTGTTACTTCTTACTCTAAGTAAAATACTTACCACATGCTATAATAGAATGAAAAGGAACATCCATGGAAGATAAGTTCTCGATGAACTTCTATAAATACTAAAATACACTGGAAATTCTCATTACTTCGCTCACAATAGAAGGATTAGGAAACTTCACAATGGATTTTATCTTAGCTAGATCAATCCTCAACTCCCCATCTATAACCACATGCCCCCAAAAATAAGTGATTGCTAAGAGAACTCATACTTCTCATTCAACAACAATTGACTCTCCTTTAAACTTGTAAAACTCATTTTAAATGAACATCATTCTCATCACAAGTGTTAAAGAACAAATAATGTAATCCAAATACATATTGACAAAGGAAGAAATAAATTCCCTCACTACCTCATTCATCAACTATATAAAGGTAGTTGGTGCATCGTGCATATCCCAAAAGGTATAACCAACCATTCATACAACCCTTACCTTGTCTTGAACATTTTTTTCAAAGTTTCCTCTTCCTTAATCTAAAATTTGTGGTGCCTTGATTTCAAATAAATCTTAGAAAGTTATTTATCATGTAGAAATTGATCTCGAAAATCATCAATGGGGAAGAGGGTACTTATTCTTGATGGTTATTTTATTAAGTTCTCTATAATAAAAAAATATCCATGAACCATATTTATTAGGTAATAAAACAATATGATAACCACATGAGAAGTACTAGGACATATTACACCATGATCAATCAAAGACTGTGATTTTTTTACCTCATTGGTATCCTTCAAGGTCTTCCTAGATACAAATTTATATTTAGAAGGAGGATGTCTAGTAGAAAATGTATTTCATACTCAATATTCATAGAAGGTGGTAATACCTTAGGCACCTAGAAAACCCCCTTGAACTATTGTTCCAATTATTTCTACTATTTGTTAGTAAACATATTGTAATAGGTCTTAGATGCAACAACTTCTTTATCTTAAATATATCTCAATAGAAGCAAATAAAAATTACGACTAGCATTAATCAAATTTTTAGCTTGAGAGAAAACAATTTACTAAATATATTTTTAGTCTCCTTTATAGGTTGAAATTACGTAGATATTACCATCATTTACCAAGTGGTATTGGTTGGCTCTCCTCATGAACATAACATCCTAGATATACAAGTACTTGATGCCAAATAATACACCACACACATAAAGAGAAGCAACATCCATCAGTAACTTCATCGGAGTAATTTGCATTAATACCAAACTTTCTTACATTACTTGGTTACCTTAATGCCTACACATTTCTTCACCTAACCCAATGAATACATGATAGGAGGATAAGAAGTATGTAATTTTATTCTTATCTACTAAATTCTTACCGATCAAATTATCTTGATAACACTTGTATAAAAAAGAACATCTAATTGTTTCTTTTTCAACCAAATTTTAATATCAAAACCTTGGCAAGTTCACTATCTTGAGCACTAGTACTACCAAAACACAACTCTTTATTGGCAGAGGTACAATATAAATTCTCATTGACATCGAGTTGCAACCAATTTCATCTCCTTGAGAGTAGTAAAAGAATATATCTTATTCTTATTCTTGAACAAGAGAAACTCCAGATGAAGCTTCCAACATTTTCCCTTGGAATGAGTGTAAATATTACATTCACCAAAATGAACTTTAGTATCTTATTATAAATTGAAGTAAAATTCTTCTTACTTTCCCCCTTTCTTTACCCTTTTCCTTGGTGTCAACTTGATGTTTTTAGCATGGGCTATGCTATGAAATCCTTGCTTCCACTTTCTTGTGAAAATATTTTCTTCGAATGGAACTAGCTTACCTTCACCACTAGAACTGATAGCTTGAGTGACTAGAATAAACTACAATTTAGAACACCAAAAAAACACACAAATAACAATACTAGTAATTTCTAGCTCGATATCGATTTGATCGATACAACAAGTGGATATTCCACTCTAGTTTTTTTCGACATGGATCCTTGTAGTTCTACATTTCAATAATTTTTCCAATTTTTTTACTAGGGTGATTTATAGTTTAACCTTAGCTTGAATTTAGGTGCCTAAAGTCACTAGTTGAAAGGTTAAACCATTTATTCATTCCATGACTTAAATCACTAAATACAAAGATTTTCTATTTCAATAGTATATAAGAAACAACTACAAGAATAATTTTCCAATGAAATTACTTTCAAGCTCAAATGAAGAAATGAAATTCCATCTATTTCTAAGTATCATTTCTTTCTTTTCCATAACAAGAATGTAATTCCTTCAACAAGGTAATTCACTATAACTTAGTGCATTCTTCCATTACAACCAAAACCATTTATTCAAAGAAAGCACAAGCAACTATATTACATTTCAGATTTACTAAGAATACATTCTCAATGATTTACAACTTCCAAGTTTTCCTTTCATTCTTACAATAATGCAAACTCCTACAAGTAACAATGAACTTTATTTTTCTTTTGAGCATAGCTCATTTTCTTACAATGCAAAAAGATTTCTTTCCAACAATACATTACAACTTGATAAATAAAAATATACAATACAACTTTTCTTTAAAATGCAAGATTACTAGCCTTCCACCTTAAGTGGGAACTACATGAAAGGTTTTTACAATGAAGGATTTCCTTTTGACTTCAAAAAATGCTCCAAGTCCCAAATATTCAACAAGAGCTCCACCATTTCTTCACTTCAATCACAACAACAAAAATGGGGGAGTAGGCAACACTCTCCACCCAACCAATAATCCAATGAGGAGAAGAAGCTATCCTCCTCATTGGCCCTCGAGCCCCAACCAAAGTGCAATAAGAAATGGAGACAACCCATGAAAACTAACAAAATGCTTCCACATCACAATACACATTTTTACAACCATTTAACACACATTTAATCACAATAATGTAACTTTCAAAATACACAAGGCTTGAAAACTCAAAGCCAATGGAGCAAGGAACTATGAGGAGATCACTTATGCCTCCCAATGGGATTAGGTGCCCACCTTAAAACCATCCAAAACACAACTAAAAACCCCTACACAACTCTTATTCCTCCCTCAAGATCCTCTTATGCCTCCCACATTCTCTTATGCCTCCCTACAATCTCTTATGTCTCCCTCAAAAGAACTAAGTAAGAAAAGAAAGCATTTTCTTATCAAAGGTGGGGCACCCAACCTAACTCCCTCCCAAAACATGAAACAAAACTCTTATGCCTCCCTACAATAGAAAATCCCCATATCTTTCTCCTACACCATACTTATGAATTCTACCCATGATCCCAACAAGCACACAAACCATTCACTTGCATGCAATACACACATATAAAAGAAAACAAGTAAAATAAGTGTTATCCAAAATTCACCCCCCAGGGTAATTTTGATAACATGCATCAGAATATTTAAGTCCCGAGCAAGTAGATCGATTCAAGGCCCAAAATCATGTTTTTGGGGCCCCCTCTGTTCCATTCTAACTCTCCCATCCAAGAAGAAAACCCAACAGGTCGAGAAAATGGAAGAAATGCAGAAAACCAAGCTTGGGGTAGAAAAATCATGAAAATTGGCTAAGTCCTAGTCCAAGCAGTCCTTGGGACAGTTAGGACATCAAGACGCACGGGGCGCGAAAAGCCGAATCGGCCGGAAGAGGGAAGGAAATTTCCTAAGTCTTGCTTCTCAGAGTCTGGGGGGAAGTACGCCAAGGGTGCAGATCGGCCGGTTTGGCGCAAGTCAGTCCATTTCGGGCGGATCGGAGATATTTGTCCTAGGTAGTCCGGGACAGTTGGGACAAGAGTACGTGGAGGACGCGAACCGCCTAGTTCACTATTAAACAAGAAACTTTCGTCTGGGACATTTGGGCCGAGAGTAAGTGGAGGACGCGAAAAGCTGAAAGATCCGAGAGTGAATGGAAATGTGCCACATGTCTTCGCCTCAAAGAGGGGTAGGGAAGCCCGAATTGGGCGGATCGGAGAAATTTGTCCCAGACGGTTTGGGACATCCGGGCCAAAAATACGCGAGGGATGCGAAGACCCGGAAAAGCCGCCAACGAATCAGAATGTGACGCATGTCACAAGGGGAGGCGCAATAAAAAAATTTCGACTAAGTGTTTTTGGCCGAGTTTTAAAGGGAGTGAGTTGGAGCGTTGGCCCGAGCCAATAAAAAGAGGACGCGTGTCCTAAGGAGCGGGGAAGTGTGGAGCTCGGGAGGACTTAGAGAATTTGGCAAAAGTTTTGGCCAAAAAACTAAAAGGTAAAAGATGCCCCTACACCCCCGTGTCACTAATTCAAAGCGTGCCACGTGTCCCAAGTGGCGGGGCATGGGGGAAAAAATGGAAAATTTTCCAAAGAGTTAAAAAGGTCAAGATTTCAAGGGAAAGCCCGCGGAAAGGTGGAGGAGAGAGAATTGCTCAGCGAACTAGCACCTGACACGTGGCATCCAACCAGCAGAGCGTGGAAATTTTTCAAAATTTTTTCTAAAATGCAAAAAGGTCAAAATTTAAAATTTTTGCTCGACATCTGTTTTTTGGGCCATTTTTCCCTAAAACTTCAGACCTTCATATCTTTTGATCCAGAGCTCAGATTTACACGTTCTTCATATCATTGGAAAGCTTATGAAATTCTCTACAAGATTTCATGGTCAATTTTGAATTTTGGTTCAGTTTCAAGAGAGAAAATTCAAAAAAGGCTCTGGTACGTGTCCATGGGTAGAAATGACCTTTCAGCGACCAAATTTAATGCAGGATGGGTCGCATTCTCCTTCAATTCGGTCAAAATGACAGGGTATGGGTTTGTAAGGTCGGCCATGCCGTTTTAATGCATTTTGCAGTCAATGAGGAATGGGCTCCCATGTTTTGTACGTTTTCTCTCTCTTGGGCTCGACCCATGCAATGTAAAAGCCAGATTTGGCTCATTTTGAAGGATTATTACGAGTTGTTCATCTTTTCTACTCTGCCGCTCCCTTCTTTTCTTCTCCAAGGTTGAAAATGGAGTTCAAACCTCCTCCCTTGCTCTATAATGGCGTTTTTGCCTTTTACTATTGAAATGATGTTCTGTGCAAACTTCTGGAGCAACAAAAAACATGTTTTGTGATGCATCTGTCCATCCTTGCTCGTTCTTTTGCTTGTTCTCTTCTTGCCTCTCTTCATTGCAGGTATTTGTGCATGTTTGAATGTTCATTGCAGGTCTGGAGCTGTGTTCATGGAGTTTTGGGACATTTTCTGTGTGAAATCTATCCTTGGGCCTGTGATGCATCTGTCCATCCTTCCCATTGCTCACCTCTCCTTGTTCCATGGTAGTTTTGATAGATGTTCAACATTCTCCTTCTCTGGTGTATCACCGTTTTAGTGTAGGCTTTTGCTGTTTTTCCCTTCTCTCTCTCTCTCTCTCTCCTTGGCATGGTTAGATTAGGTTTAGATTAGCTTGCCTGCACTGGAATAGCTTGTGGCAGGTAGTTTAGGAGCAGGAACCAGCCTTCTCTGGAGATTCCTTTCTCATTCTTGTAAGTCCCACACTTAAAGGAAGGTTTCAATGTTGTGCAATCACACTGGATGCTAGAGTGATCAACCTAGAAGCCTGATCAGCATCTAGGGGTGCTGTGATTTTGCACTAACAATAAGGTTGTAGTTCCTACCTTTCCATAGTAAGAAATTTCTAAAGAATCACACTTGAATCTCCTTCAAGCTCTATCTAACTCCAACAAGCTCCAAAACTTCAACAAAAACTCCAAAACTCTCTAACTCCAAAAATATAAGTGCACAATAAAATGAAGTAACCCCCAAACAAACAAATAAACTTGCATATATAGAAAAAGAGAAGATGAGGGTGAGGTGGCTCCATGTAGGATGCCACATCACTTATCCTCAACCCCAAGGCACAATAAATTGGTGGTTGAGAGAAATGACAAGCCTCTTACACACTCAACACAAACCCACACCCCCTAAGGACAAAATTTAAAACTCATGTAAGAAAAGTGCAATAAATGTCACCTTTTGCCTTACAAAACACATAATGGGGTCTATTTTTGACCCCAAACCCATAGATATAGTTGGTATATGAAATTAAGAGGTGTGGGACAAGCTTAACTTGTTCCACAAGCCATAAAAATGGCCCTTAAGCCCAAATCTGAATTTCCCAAGTAAGGAAGGGTGTACAACACTCAAAGTCACATACACTCAACTTAAATCACAAGATCCAAAGGACCAACTACTCTAATAAATGGCCCCTTTTTCATATCCCCAATTAACTCAATAAACATGATTAATCCACTTAATTAAGACACTTTAGTCAATAATGATTAAATGAATTACATCACAAAATAAATCACATACTCCACAATAAATAAAAGAAAAGGGAAATAATTACACACATAACCCATGGTCACCTTTGGAGGTCATCCCCCCATGGGGACCCTCTAACAAACTAATAGTAAAATATAACACATTACACAAATTGCCATGGTGACCGTCGTTGTATCCATCCAAAGATTTCACTTTGTGGTTGGTCTCCTAACCTCATTTTGATTGTTGTGATCTAATTACCTGCAAAATTACACAATACCTCCTTCGGCCTCGTGGTCGCATCAAATACATCAAAGATAAAATATACGCACACCCATTAATAAACATCCTCATATAACTAAATCATCATCTAAACTAAACAATGCTATCATTTGTCTATAATTTCAACAACATCTCAATTCTACCATTTCATTGATATCAAAATCCATTAATAGTTAGAATATCTCTATCATCTAACATCATGCTAAACCAAAATAATATAATAATATCTATGTCTATAGTCAACAATAATCGAAATCAAAATATAATTAGTGTCGAAGAGGAGTGGGCAATACAAAGAATATGTCCATATGTTTTACTGTTTGGCTTCAACTTTAGCAAACCATAACTTTTGTATACAAGTGTTAGATTGACCTGTTCAAATTACATTGGAAATCTCTTGCAATTTCTTCGATGTTTAGAAATTTTTAGAAGAATTTAAGACCATCCGATTGGATTGGTTGTGGGGATCGCCTCTTGGATCGTTGATTAAAATTCCAATTTATGTAGACTAGTAGTTACACAACCGTTGCTTGTGTAAAACCGGTGGTTAGATTACCTTTGTGATAGTTAGGCAACCGCCACTTCTTGTAGAGCAAATGATTTTTTCATGACGACAAAACCTCTTTCTTTTTATCCTTTGGAACTTTGGCTTACATCTTACAAGGGTGTCTGGATAATCCCTTGTATAAATTCAACATTTGTTACATAGGTTTTTTGCATTATTAAAAGAATATCTTATACAAGTTCTTACAAGTAGGAATTACATCCAATTGGGCATATTGAAGATACAATTTTGGAGCATCTACCCTCGCTCATCCATAAGGTGATTGAGTCTACTTACAAGTAGAAATTTTGTTATTGGACACTCTCCATGGGCTTATCTTACACTAGAGGTGGCAAGCTCTAATGTCTTGGTTCTTCCTCCTATTAGGTGGGGAGTATATGTTCTTTTGGCTATCGAAAAACATAATAGACACGATATTTGGGTGGCACCTAATCCCTCATCAATAGAGCCCTCTATTTGGTACTCTCCATAAAAATGTTGTTTTGCCTCTTAAGAATATAGATGTACATCCTTAACTAAATTGTGCATCTTTTTTGACGATGCACTCACATGATTTAACTCTTAGATTTTGTAAGTTTATTATATAGGTCCGACTAGTCTGGATTTTGACGTTCAATGTTACATGTCACAATAATATTATTTGATGGTATAAAAAAGTATATGGATGTCATTTGACGTTCAAAATATAATATGCACGTCAAATTTATTTTTATAATAACTATTACAAAATACAAAAATTTGAGTAAAATTTTACATCTATAAGATTGAAAAAATAACTTTAAATAAATTTCTAAAATGAAATTGAAATAAATAATATAAAATTAAATGCATAACATTTCTATATATTTAGTAGAATATAAACATTGTGGGTTACTCGTGGGTTACAATTGCATCCTTTTACATGCTGGTACAACCATTCCCAATTCCCCATGGACTTGGTGCTCCATATGTTTCACACCATTCACACTTCATAGAATTTTAATCCTCATGCATAGTTTTTTTAACCATGTATACTTATTTTCCCACTCTACTCTCGCAAACTATCTTCAATTTATGTTTTATCTCTTTCACTAGCGGATTATTTGTTTCAACCTCACCTCCCATAATTTCTATATCTTCATTAAGATCTTCATTAAAATCTTCATTCAAATCAATATTAGGTCGAAATTCAGAAATACCTTCATGTTGAAGATCTTTGGATGGAATGTACCATTTAAACATCTCAAGGTTGATTGTTCTTTGTTTCTTCTTTGTTTCGACATTTTACAAAACCTGCAAAATCAATTTAAATGTTAATTTCTTTATAATAATGCATGACAAATTTTGTATCTAAAAATGAAAATCATTCTAATGTAAATCATGATAAAAATGAATAAACAAAAAAGTGAGAAGGGCCCATGGAAAAGTAATATTTAATTTCAAAATCTATTTTCCAAAAAAACAATAGAATATTTGAATTTTGATACGCTTTACATACCTTCTCAAGTTCAAAAATTCACAGTAATAAAATAATGGAATGATGCTAGGTATAAAATAACAACTGCCCTATCCTAACCTGGTATAACCGCTACCCTATACCAAAGCACCAACTAACAAATCCAATGTTCATTTATGCTTTAATATGCCCTCCATATATGACAGGTCCGAATGTATTTATGAGCTATTTCTCACACTCAAAAGGCCATGCCCAAACCGTCATCAATCTTCCGGTTTCAATGAATTTGCAAAACAATAAAAAAATTAAATCCTTTGTGAGTCGTGGATTGTGTTTGCCTATGGAATCATCATTCACGGATAGATGCTTAAAAAGTTAAATCCTTGCTTGGCATTGGTGAAAGTGGTAAGTTTCTAATTTTAATTTATGAAAAATCAAACAAATAATAAGATACTAATTCTATTAGTTTGCAGTTTCTATTTCATACTCATTAATAAGATAGTAAGATTCTATTTTTTTATTTTCTATATATTTCAAAATTTCTATCTTTATTTATATTATATTTTTATGAATTTCAAAATATATATAATATAATATTTCATTTACTAACTTTCTTATATATATATTGACGGTTAAATTTGTAATATACATGTCATTTTGACGTTTAAATTATAATTTTACCTGTCAATCATGACAGTCATATTTTTAAAGTGACTGTATTTTAACGTCTAAAATGACTAAAAACGTCTAAACGCCTTGCAAAATCCAATCTCGGGTCTGACCACTTAACTCTTAGATTTATAATTTTAACTATATGGGTCATTCATATCTACCCACACTCTAAACCGTCAACTTTTATGTGTCATAAGGGTAAATGTGAACCAAATAATTTGTAAAAGTTGTTTGTGTAACAGTTATTAATGAAACTTATTAAATTACTAGTTGAATAAAAATCGTCATCACATGTCACATTAAAAGCAAAGCAAATCATATTATGATACATAGCCATGACATATAATAACACAAAGTGGTTATATGACAAACTGTAAAAAACTCGTGTATTCCAACATTTATATAACTTTGCTTTTGACGTTCAATAAGAGGGGCCGTTCAAGGGAGTAATTTCTTCGAAGACTGGTAGACGCCGATGTCTTTTCCGAGCTATGTTGTAATCTATTTCTGCGGCCCATTCAATCGTTCGTAATCCATCCCCACTTTCCCACTGCGAAAATTCATCATACCCGACTGGTAAGCAATGTCTGCTGGTTCGGTGATATTTGAGTCCATCTGTACAACAAATAGATCCTTCCTGCACTCTACTTTCATTAATATAAGAGGAGGATGTGGAGCAGGGCGCATTTAAATCTTGAATTTCCTTCAACAGATTCTTTGCGCGATCCAATGATCTCAAATCTGTTTTTTCAATGGAGTTTACACCCTCTAAAACTGCAACTGCCTCCTCGGCCTTGCCTTGTTTGATCAGGCACACGCCCAGATTACACGCCTTGTTGCCGTCCGTATCAAAATATTGTGCCTTCCTGCACATAATTCGCTCAACCTAAACATCACATATATTTGCGAGGATAGACTCTACCCACATAATTGTGTTTACAAACTCGTCCTTATTCACAAACCCTAAAAAAACATTGTGCCCACGGAGAGAGAATCTATCAAAAATTACCTGTAAACGATTTCTGCGGCAGCGTAGTTATGTTGTTCCATATATGCCCACCCTAAATTGCTCTGCAATAACAAACAAAGTTGTATACCCACAGTTTCAGGCCTGAATAACAATAATTACAGAAGCATAACGGTGGAGTAGAGTACCAGAAGTCGGCCGGTCTCCTGCTTGACGGAGAGCTGAAACTTTCTCCCGTGCGAGCGCGCCGTCTTTGTGGGGTTTCCATTAAAAACAAGTCCATGTTGAATGAGCCGCAGCTTCTCTTTCAGCACCACAATCTGCTCATCTACCCTTCCGCATTTCTGCATCCGCAAAATTAGATAACGATTGAATTGAAATGGTTTTCATTATGTCGTTACAGCTGTTTTAATGGTTTACAGATCAAAATATTGAAAGCCTGATAGATAAAAACAATTCCAAGATTCACTATCTAAACGTATCTTCTTGGATAGTAATACAGATTTTCTTTTTTAAAAAAATTTAAGTTCTATAATGGAAGATAGGTGACAGCCTAGCGAGAAACCATCCAATCTATTAGGAAGAGGGATCTTCTATAATAGAATGAGGGTGGAGTTGGACAGTTGCTACTTCTTCTTCTATTATTTTGGTTAATCAAATTATGTATATATCAAATTCAAGATAATCTCATATACTATAAATCACCTATACAATCAAAACCAGTCTCAGAATAAGTGAACATTGGAAGATGAAATGTTTCCACGGAAATACCGCCCCTTCGAGCACCTAATCTAATGTGAATTGAGGTGGGTGGATTGAAGGGATAAATCACCTATACAATGAAAACCAGTATCAGAATAAGTGGACATTGGAAGATGAAATGTTTCCATGGAAATACCGCCCCTTCAAGTACCTAATATACTGTGAATTGAGGTGGGTGGATTGAAGGGATGAGGGTCATGTACCTTATAGAGGTCAAACAGAACGTTATCCAGGGATTCCTGAGCTTGGATAGAGCAGCGATGTCTGAAGGATTTAATGGCCTCGATAGCTTCAAGTGATCTCCCCAGCTGCTTCATCACGATGGCCATGTCCTTCAACGCGCTCTCTACGCGGTCTCCTGAATTTATTGCCGCCCAAAACAAAGCTATCGCCGCCTCTGGATCTTTCTCCACCAGCTGAACATGCTTGGCTCTGGCATACGGTGTGTCGCCCACTGGAACCTTGTGAATACTACTGAACTCCTCTTTACTCGACAGCATTTTCTGCATTCTCTGTCCAGATTGAATGAAATCGCAAGCATAAGATGTTGAGTGGATTCGAGATTGTATTTGAGAAATTTGGAAATGGCTAATTTCCGGATATGATGGAGCGATTGAAAGAGGGGAAACGAGATACATTGAATAGGGACGGAAATGCGTCCGAGTACATAATGTGGTTCATGAATCTCCCTTCAAACTACATGATTTGGTCCACGTTTGTCGTCCTCGTTCATTTGATTTCGTTTTAGTTTTTTTAAAATATAAACAAAATGCAGATTTCAAATCTAATGTATATGTGATGAAGGAATGCAATCATTAAGGGGTGTTGATTTGATTTTGATTTTCGCAAATTGTTAAAATAATATAAGCCATGCTTAGAAAATTTAAAATGAGCTTGTTTTTTTTTAAAATTTAAAAAGCATGTTTGTGTACTTAAAAGGTTATTCATTAAATTTGATGAATTCAATCTTATCCATAAATTCAATGTTATTTAATTTATCAATAAATAAGCATGAGAACATTACTCATTTTGTAGATAAATTATCGAGCATTCAAATGCATTCTAGAGGAAATTAGGGTCATTAGAGCATTCATTGAAGCATACAAATTTATGCTAAACACATACAACACAACACTTGGTCTTATGTTATTTAAGCCACTAGATAATCATTGAGGTTTGTTTCTTTCAATATTATTATTATTTAGGGGCCCATGATAAACATCAAAATAATTTTATTATTTTATAGTTGACCACATGTAGTACAATAGATTTACTTGAGGCACTTGAAAACTACACGTTTACAAACATTTAGTTAATGAATACATAATTGATATTATTCACGCACATTATCCTCTTCTTCCAAGATTTCTCTAATCTACTAGTTTGACCTTATTCTTACATATTACCTCAACAAAAGAACTTCAATCAGTCAAGAGTTGACTTACATCCGAAATGAAGAACACACATCTATCATTTTTGAGCTTTATGACCATTGAAAGGACTCGTGTGCCCTAGAAGATCTTCTTTCAAACCTACCACTTGTGTAGTGCCCACTTCCTTTGACACATTTTGATAGTGATCTTGATATTGTTGATTACATTATGGACATTATTATGGTTTTGATTTAATACGATGTTAGATGTTGGACCATGGATTATTGTTGATCTGATTTAGTTATGACGCATGATGATTATTAGAGACACTTCATATGTGGATGATGATATACTATTTGACATGGATATATTATGAATGTTGTTTGGACATGTGATGTTTGGATATTATGAGTAGACCTAGAAAATGGACATTATATGATGATGATATAGTTGTTGATATAAATTGTAAGTGATATTGTTGATTGCCTTGATGTTGTTGTGATTCATATGTATAGATGAGTTTGTGATTATATTTATATCATGTTGGATGTTCTGATATGGCCATGAGGCCGAAGGAGGTATTTTTTTTTTTTGTTAAACTATCACAACAAACATCGGGGATTGGAGACCAACCACATTGGAATTCTAGATGAATTCAACAAGGTCACCATGGCAACATGTTTTTGTGTGTGTGTGTGTTGTTTTTGTTAGGGATTCCCATGGGGGATTACCTTTGAATGTGACCAAGGGGCTTTATGTATTTATTAATGTGGTTTCTTTTATTAATGTTTGCATGTGTTTATTTTGTGGTGCTTTTACCCTTTTTCATTAGTTATTAAATGTTGTGTTAATGTTGTGAATAATCATGTTGTTAAAGTAAACAAATCAATATGTCATAAGAAAGTAATTAGTGAAGTGGTTGGCTTTTGTATTAAATGTTGTAAGTATGTGTAAGTGACCTTGTAAGTGATGTGTAAGTTTACTTCTGAGTGTGAAACACTCCACCTTCTTGGAAATTCGAATTTGTCCTTGGAGGCTGATTTTGGAGGCTTGTGGGACAAGTAAAACTTGTCCCATACCTCTTAATTTTATTTACCAACCATACCTATGGTTGGAGGGTTGAATTTAGACCTTCTTTATGCATTTTGATATGACTAATTGTAAGTTTTAATTGCACTCTTTTTACATTTTATTAAATACAGTTCTTATGGGGTGTGGGCTTTTTGAGAGTGTAATTTTAATGTCATATTATTCACCCACCTCTTTATTGTGCATTGGAGAATGAATTTGACTTTTGTGTTGGAGTTGAGGATGTGTGATGTGGAATCCTACATGGATCCACCTCATCCTCTTCTCTTCCCTCTTCTATAAAATTAGAACTCCTTGCTTTGTTTTGGGTTGTTAAACATTTTGCATACTTCCTTTTGGGCAAATTTTGTTGTGTGGAGCTCTTGCTTTTGGAAGGAGATTGGAGACCTTTGCATGCTTGTTGGTTGTTGATTTTGGACTGTATTTTGGCATTGGAAAGCTTGTTGTTTTGGAACTTAGACAACTCCTTCATGGAGAGGTAAGAGCTTGGCTCTTGAAATACTCTTTTTCTTTATGAATGTACATGTTATTGTGTGAATGTTTTAGCATGTTTGTGGGCTGTTTGGGTAGATTGCCTAGGAATGGTGTAGGAGAAGGCTATGGGAATCCATGTGGGGGCATAAGGGAATGCCAGTGGCATCAAAATTTGTGTGGAGGGAGTTGGGATTGGGTTTCTACCTTGGAAAAGAAATGACATTGCATTTATTACTTTGTGGGGGGCATAAAGAAATTTGTGGGGGGCATAAGGAGGGATTGTGGGGGCATAAGGATATATGGGAGATGTTTTATATTGGCGGTTTGTTATAGGTGGATACCCAATTCCCATTGGGAGGCATAAGTAACTTCCCCCATAGTTCCTTGCTCCTTTGGCTTGCTTGATGGAGCCTTAGTCTTGTTTGTATGTTTTAATGTAGTTGTAAACTACATTCTATTTTGAACTATGTTTAAAATGTGAAAATGTTGCATGTGTGTTGTGGAAGCCTTGTTGCCATGGGTTGAATCACATCTTTTATTGCATTATGGTTGGGGCTCGGGGGCCAATGAAGAAGGATGGCTTCTCCTCTTCATTGGATGTCTTGGTTGGGTGGAGAGCGTTGCCTTTCCCCTGCCTTTGTTGTGATCCAAAAGGAGAAATTTATGTTGTTGTTCTGGAGCAGAGGAGAAAGACAGTTTGACAGTTCCATGTGAAATGAAATCTCATTGTAACCTTTCCCACCTTGAAGTGGATGATCTATATATTATTTGTAATGGAAAGATACTTTGTATTAAGCTATGAAAGTTATGTATTCCAAGTTGTGAAAGAGATATACTCTATTCTGATCATCTGAAAGAAAGAAATTGGAAATCTGTTATTTGCATTCAAGGAATTGAAAGATGTAAAGTTGTATTGTTTTTGAAATCAATAAAGGATTGCAATACTTTTCTTTAATTTGCATTGTTGCATTGAAATTGATCATCAATTTGTGATTTGAAACCTCTATTTGGAAAATTGAAAGAGGAATACGTATGAAGGAAATATATGGAACTTTGTTCTTTTGAAATATGTTAAAATTAGAAATTAGACCTTGCATTTTATCTGTTAAATGGTTTTTTTATATCAAATAAATGTCTTAGGTTGGAATGGAAATGAATCTCCATATTTGGAAGATGAAAAATGATAAATAGCCATTTTAAATCTGATCTCTGTTTTAAATTTTAAAACTGGCAAATACTTCTCTAAAATGCACAGTTCGAACCTAAAATAATAATCAACATTGAAACATTAAAATATAGCATGCTATGTTATCAATGTACTCAATTGGGCTAAAACACTTAGGGAAAAATCCTTCAAACATTGCAAAATCGGGTCAAAACCTCTTACAGTCGTTTTGTTGTCAAGAGATGTAAAACTTTAATTTGTAACTCAATTAAACCAATTGAATCTTGAAAACTTCCTGAAATACATCTAAGAACATTTCCCCATGTCTTTTTGACATGTTGAAAGTGAATGAACGACAAAATTGAACAAAATTTATAAGTTAAAAATTTACCAGTCTGCTCTGTTAAAACCTGCAGAACGTTTTCCTTAATTTGACCCCTTAAACTTCATCAAAATCTAAAATTGATGATTTTTGTGCAAAGAGGGATTCGATAGATTTCCAGAAAGTCCTCGTTTTCCCAAAACTGAGATTTCTATCAAAATTTATGGCCTTTTGAAGTTTTACTTCATTTTGGCTTCAAAAAAAAATCTAACTGTCAAAAGAAATTTTGGAAAAATTTCCCCCGCGGACCCGCCGCCCCATTTTTTCCTTGGTCACCTTTCATGGGCCAAAATTCCAAACTTAACCTTTTAAAAAAAAAAATTGGGAAAATTTTCCAAATTTTCCTCATCAACTCCACCACCTCTCCCCACCAGTAGCTAATTAGAAGCCACCACGTGGCCTCATGAGGCAACGGCAGAGGCGCGACACCTTTTAAACCTTAGCACTTTTTAAATTTTTCTTGGGAATTTTTCTTAGTTTCCTCCACCTCCTCACCGGCCCATGACCAATAGGGTGATGACATGTGGCGTCATCTAGGATAGGCAAAGGCGAGCGGGAAGTTTTGTCCCTTGCGTTTCCAAACCCAAAAGTCTCAAATTCTGATGTGTCCCCTCAAGTCCGTTTTCCCCAAGCCAATCAAATATTAACACGTGGCACCTTTGGTTTCGGCGTGAAGCGCGGATCAATTTGATCCCTTAGTGTTTTGCAACTCAAAAGGCTTAATGCCTTAAATCTCTCCGACGACTTGACTTCCCGCAAAAGTTTTCTCAAGCCGACACGTGTCCTCTTCGGGCCCGAGTGCGCTTGGAGGCAAATCGCACTTTTTCCCCAAAAGGAAATAAAATGCCAAAACTCTTCCTCGCTCTGCTGACCCGCGCAAGGGAAAATTTTCTTCCCTAGGCCCGTAGGCTCGCCCTTGGGAAAATTTTCCTCCCAAGGTCCACCAGCCCATAACTTGAGTTTTATGAGGAGTTAGGAGGACTTCTTTATATCATTGGAAAGGTGAGGAAATTTCTGTCCAATGGGAATGTTTTAGGGAATTTTTGAATGCGTTATTTTGAGAAAAAATCAGGTTGAATCTTCTAATCTTGTTGGAGAGTAGGGTATGGTGAGAAATTACCCTCTTAACCTTTTTAAACCTTCTAACACTAAATTTGACCTTGTGACCTTTAATAAATGTTGATGTAAGAAAATATAAGCTGGTAGTTAGAATCGATCTTGAATCTTGTTGTCATTATCAAGGTTGTAAACACTTTCAAAAAAATTATTCCATTTTTTCTAACTATTCCTAGGTTGTTCTTGGGACTCAAGTGGGTTGTTTTAACGGGTGTTACAACTTGTTACATTTACTTGTCCTTTTACTTTTTAGTATGCATAATTTTAAATGGTTAGCTTGTTTAAGTCAATATGAACATGATTTTAGGGTCGTTTGAGAGGGAAAATTAATGAAGATAAACTATATAAGAAAAGACATCTAGTACACCATTCAAAACATATATCGATCACATGGGGTCCATCTACATATCACCTTTTTACTTGGTGACATTATGCAAGAGAAATAAAGTATCTTCTAAGAGTAGTCTTATACCATAAATCTACATCATACAAAGGTTACAAGATATATTGTCAAGTGCCAAAACCAAATCGAATATTTTATTCCAAGTTCATCTAATATGATATTGATATCTTCATTTCATCATATAATTGTGAGACAACTACATAAGTTTAAGGCCTCTTTAGAGTAGTGTTATGTAGTCAACAACTAGTCATTATGGTGGTTGGGTTCAATACAAATCAAAACACTAACCATTTTTTAAGATATTTTTCTTTTATAATAATATATCATGTATTACCATTCTTTTTGTATTTCTATATCCTACATGTTGCTTTTCCATTCTTAAAGTGAACAATAAATCACAATTATCAAGATTATAATTAATTTGGATTATATTAAGATATCCTTTTAAGTATAAATCAATGTTTATAATATTTGATGTAATTTATATATACACTTTTGTGAACCTTTTAACTTTACTTTTGAATACACAATCTATTTTCACCTTTTTGGTTTCAAATTTCTCTCCAATTATTGTTTAAATTTCAATTCTAAATCCTAATTTTCCCTTATTAAGTGATTTTTTTACTCTATCATTTCCCCTAAGGTTTAATATTTTTTCCCCTGTTAGGTTTGTTTCTTGTCTTCACATTTTTTTGAATGATATCTTATTAAAAGTGGATCTATTTTCAAATCTCTTTGAGGATTTTGTTGAATTGCATCGATTTAATGAAAAAACACTTTTGTTACCTAAAGTTCAACATAGATGTTTTGAAATTTGGGTTTCCTTATTTTCACCAAAATTCGTTTAAGAATTAAACCTTCTCAACAACTAGACTTGATTTGATCCACCATTCTTTCTTCTTCAACTTGCCAAAAAGACATGGAGAGTTGCACTTGAAGGATTTCAAACGGATAATTACAAGGATAAAATATCAATGGTTGAGTATTCAAAACGAATTTCCTTTCTTTTTGTGAATTTGCATTATTTTTCCTCTTGCCCAATTAAAGATGAACTGTGTAAATTGCAAGGCCAATACAAACTATTTTGGAATGTGTTTTGATCATCCTTAGTTTGTTTTAATATTTTATCTTGTCTTTCATTGTTGCAGGGTACTCTATATGTTTTTCTGATATTTATTTGCAATTTTATAGTGAATCAAAAATAGAAATCATACTTAAACCCGAATTGATCTATTTTCATTTACCATACTTTAAATATTTAAGTTCATTCCATTCCAATTTTACAATGTTTAACTTTACTTCAATCCATGCGTGAAAACCCAAAATGTAGTTCTACTTTCAAATCATGCACTTCGAATGAAACAGAGAAATGTAATATTTCTTCATACGTATTTCTTTTTCCAATTTTCAAACAGAGATTTCACAATATATTTCAAACACGATTTCAAATGAAAACCATATCATTTGTGGTAACTAAAGCAACTTCTATTGAACTCCAATGATTCTTTTACAACTTCCTTTTTCATTCATCAAATACACATTACAGAATATACATCTCTCACATTCAAATGTAGGTTCCATTTCCAAAACAGAAAAATTTCCACCACAAATATTATTACAATGCCATCCACTTGAAGTGGGAAATTTTCAAAATAAGGAACCCAAGGAGAAACTACAAAATTTTTCTTCATCCTCAGCTCCAGAACAACAACAAGAGATCCACCATATATCTTTTGATCACAACAAAAGGAGGAGAGGCAATGCTCTCCACCCAACCAAGAATTCTAATGAAGAGGAGAATCCGTCCTCCTCATTGGCCCTCGAGCCCCAACCAAAAGTAATAAGAGATGTATTTCAACTCATGGCAACAAACAAGCTTCCACAACACAAAAATAATTTTCACATACAGAACACAATCTAAATACATACTGCAGTTTGCAACCACATGAAGAACAACAAACAATACTCAAGCTTCATCATGCACAAGCCAAAGGAGCAAGACCTATGGGGAAGCTGCTTATACCTCCCAAAGGGAAATGGGTGTCCACCTTAAGATAAACCCGCTAATATATATATATATATATATATATTGACGGGTTTATCTTAAGGTGACACCATTTCCCTTTGGGAGGTATAAGCATCTCCCCATAGGTCTTGTTCTTTAACTTATATATATATATATATATATATATATATATATATATATATATATATATATATATATATATATATCATTTCAAAACCCCTACATGCCCTTATGCCTCCCCCAAGTACCCCTTATACCTCCCATCCTCTATTGGTGTGTGTGACTGTCCAGTCATCATCCACATCACCTAGGTGAGTCATCTCACCTTGCGAGAGTCATAGGTCTTAGGAATTCAAATGACAAGTGTCAGATTCTGTCATAGAATCTGACATTGTCATTTGCGTCAATGTGTCATAGGAGTTACATTCCTTATTTGGAATTGTAACTCCTCTTCTAGTGGCATCATATGCGTCAGTCAATGTCATATGCGTCAGTGGCGTCATTGAGTTTCTTTCCATGTTTAGGCATGGGGGTTACATAGCACCCCTATTTGTACTTCCTATTTTTCGATCTATGAGTATGAGCAGACCCATTCTTCTTACTTGCAATCTTCTTTCCATTGTTTCAAATCTTGCGTATTGCATTGGCTTGACGTTACCATCGGAGTGCAACTTCATTGTGGTGCATCACTTTTTGACATCGGTTCTCATGAATCCCTCTTTCATGGTATCAGAGCTAGTTTCGGTAAACGTGCACTCTTCGTTTCTCAGTTGTTTATTACTTCTGGTTTCTTCTCATTTCCTCGTGTGCAAGTTTTTTTCGATTATCATTTTGGAATTATTGCTCACCTTGTATTGAGGTTTTAGCAGTTGCAAGTTAAGGTATTTGGTTGGTTTGCTTATCAGCTGAGTTCATATTTGGATATTTCTAGATCTTTGTGGCTATTGTTTTTGGGTTGTTTGTGTGTTTCTTGTTGGTTGTGTTTAGATTCAGCGCCTGCAGGGTAAAAGAAGAGCTCATTTTTTGGCATGGACCTGTGATTACTGGTTGGGATCATTGTTTTTTCTTCACCGGTGTATACTCAGACTATTCCGAGCTTTTTCCTCATCATTGTGGTTCCTTGCTTTGTCTCGAAGTTACCTCTGCCTGGTCTCAAAATGTTTTTGCGAGCCTGCTGAAAACCTCTCACGTTTTTGCCTGGTCTCTCACATTTTTTGTAAAAATACTCACTTTTTTCTTGGTCTCTCACGTTTTTTACAAAACCTCTCACGTTTTTGCCTGGTCTCTCACTTTTTTGCAAAACCTCTCACGTTTTTGCCTGGTCTCTCATGTTTTTGCAAAACTACTCACGTTTTTGCACTATTCCCACATTCAAACCTGTTCCAGGAATTTTTTTGCTGTTCTGAGTGTTTTCTCCTTGTCCAGTGTTTTTGCACTTGTCCTCGGCATTTTCTCTCCTTTCTGCGTTTTCCCGCTTCTCTAGTCGTAGTCGACTCAAGGCGGTTTTCTCTCCAACTACTACGGTGTTTTGGGTATTCAAGCATTTTTTTGCTCAAGCATTTTTTCGCCACTTGTTATGGAGATATTCCTTCAGTTGGCATTTTTGCACTAGTTTCGGCATTTTCTTTTCACTGCTCTGGCATTTCAGTGCCATTTCGAGTTTTCTATGTAGCGTGTGGACGATTCTGATTCTTTTGCCAGGTAATATCTTTCCAAAAATATGTTTTTTATTCACTTTTCTTAAAAAACGTGTTTGTATTCTTTTTACCTTATCACTTTTCTTAAAAACATGTTGTTTCATTACTTTTAAAAGGTATAAGGTAAACACATTTCATTTTATTGGCATTGTAAGTTTTTTGGCTTGTTTTTTTAACCTTCCGTCGAGTGCCGAAGACGAAGGGTGAGGTCCAGGATTGACAGGTGGCTAATCCCCCCTCGCAATACAAACAAACCCTATCTCAAATTCCATGCCATTTCCAATGGGCATACATACGACACCTTTGCATGCATTTAAGGTACTTTTTTAATTTGTTTGCAGGCTTATTGGCTTTTTCTCATCAATTGTGGGAATTGGTTTTTCTATAACTTTTGACTCGTTGCTCGGTTTTGAGCACTTATTTAGTAAAAGTTGCATGTTTTTAAACACACTATTAGCTTTGTAAACACACTATTTTTATAAAGCGCCGCATTATGGGGGGTGTATTTGTATTGCTTATTTCAGCTCATTTTTTCTTGAGCTTTGTTCTATTCCTTTTTTTGTGGACTTGTGAGCACATCTACCACGAGCCTTACGAAAAAGGGATTATTTCATGTGACGTGAGACACTATCTCTCACAAGGATTTCTCTTCCCCTATTGCTTCTCTCTTTTGTGCTTGCTTGCAGTGTCGATCTGTTGTGCCCTACAAACCTTGATTGTTGTCTCCACCATTGCGCGTTATTACGCTAATTACAAGGTGAGTGACAAACTGGTTCTCGGAACATAGTCGCATCTAGTTGTAATCAACGCACTGAATTATAAAGTGCCACAAAAAGGGGGGGTTAATCTTGTGTTCCTTGGAGGCTCCTCTTGTCATGGACATTGAATTTCATCGCTCCGTTGTTCAACTAGGACTAGGAAACTACCTACAATGGAAGAGTGGGATACTCGATCATTGTATTATGTACAATTTGTTACCACATCTTCTTGGGTTGGCACTTGAACCTATTGACTGCATTCATCACCAAAATTGGTTGAATGAGAATGATATGACATACGGGCTTCTTTGTCTTACTATATCGAGGACCTTCAACATCGATTAGAATTCACCGAGTCTGCGCACAGAGCTTGGATCTTCATTCAAAATTTTCATGGAGACTTTGATCCTCCTTCATCTGGTTATGGATCTTCTGATGATCTTGCATCCATGGAGGAAAGTGAGTTCACCGATACTTTTTCTTACGAAGGGCCACCCACACATATTTATGTGCATGCTCCTTCAGAACTTAGTATTGCTCCTATCATAGTTTCTAGTGACTCTCCTCCACAAGACTCTTCGGTTGAATTCTCACCTGCACACCATGCTTTGCCTTGGATCTCAGGTTTTCCCCATCACGAGCATCTACTGATTCCATTGATTCTATCCTAGAGATTCTTCCATCCCTGTTGCTTCCAAAGACTTGAGATTTCTTCTTCAAAGGGTTCTTATAATCCTCCACAACAGGACATTGATTTCCTTGACTCATACTTGGATGATATGCTCGAGGATACCGACATCACAGTGCAACATCTTCTTCAACCTACTGCCTCTTCCAAGATCAGAGTTGTCATCCCACTAGCTTCCACTGACTCTCCACCATAGCAGGTTCATTTGCCCCTTCAGGGCTCTCTTGATGATATATCTATATTTACGGACTCTCACCTTATGGAGATTGACAGGATTGTCACCGCTTCTCTTGATATATTATCTCCTTCTCATATTGGGCCACCTTCCGGCACTCTCCATGTTCCTCCTCCTTCTGATCACCAGACCTTTGGTCCCTTCAGATTCATTAGGAGTCCATCGAAATCATCTTCCAGGGGAGTTGGATAGCACTCCTTTTTTTCTTCTTCTCCTCTTCTTCTTTCCAGAAAGATGTTGTTTGTACATGGGCACCTTATCAGGCCTTTAGTTGCCGGGGCCCATTGACACATCTTTCTTAGTTGTCTAGGGGAGTCTTCTTTTTGTTTTGGCTTACCTTGTCCTCTTCCGTGGCTTCGATGAAGGGGGTGTTGGTGTGTGTGACTGTCCAGTCATCGTCCACATCACCTAGGTGAGTCATCTTGCCTTGCGAGAGTCATAGGTCTTAGGAAGTCAAATGACAAGTGTCAGATTCTGTCATAGAATCTGACATTGTCATTTACGTCAATGTGTCATAGGAGTTACATTCCTTATTTGGAATTGTAACTCCTCTTCTAGTGGTGTCATATGTGTTAGTCAACGTCATATGCATCAGTGGCGTCATTGAGTTTCTTTCCATGTTTAGGCATGGGGGTTACACAACACCCCTATTTGTACTTCCTATTTTTCGATCTATGAGTATGAGCAGACCCATTCTTCTTACTTGCAATCTTCTTTCCATTGTTTCAAATCTTGCGTATTGCGTTGGCTTGACGTTACCATCGGAGTGTAACTTCGTTGTGGTGCATCACTTTTCGACATCGGTTCTCACGAATCCCTCTTTCATCCTCTTATGCCTCCCCACACTCTTATGACACCCCATAACGAGTAAATAAATGCAAGCTATTTCTTTTACAAGGTGGAACCCAATCCCAAACTCCCTCCACAATAACACTTATACCTCCCCAAAACTCTTATGCCTCCCCACAAGAGATCCCCATAGTCTTCTCCTACACCATACCTAGGAAATCTACCCAACCAACCAACAACATACCAAAATATTCAAAGCATTCACATATGCATAAATAAAAGAAGAACATTTTAAAGAGCCAAGATCCTACCTCTCCATGGTAGAGTTTGCTCCAAAATTTCAACAACAAGATTTTTTCAATCCAAACAGTCCAAAAGCTCCAAAGAATCCACAAGCATTCCACAAAAATATCTAACTCTCTTCAAAATTACCAGAGCTCCAAACCAAAAGAGTAACCAAAAATGAAGTCACCAAATGAAGTAACCCCTAAAGTAACCCCAAAACAACAAAAGAATTCAAATAAATAGAAAAGGGAGAGAGGAGGATGAGGTGGCTCCATGTAGGATGCCACATCACTCATCCTCAACTCCACCTCAAAAATCAACTTCAAACTCCAAAGCACAATTAAAAGGTGGGTGAATAAAATGACAGATTACTTACACACACAATCCAAGTCCACACCCCAAGGACCAAAATTAATTTCATGTAAGATAGTGCAATAAAAACTTACAACTTGCCTTCCCAAAATACATAATGAGGCCTAATTTTTACTCCCCAACCCATAGGTAGGGTTGGTATACAAATTTAAGAGGTGTGGGACAAGTTTAACTTGTCCCACAAGCCTCCAAAATCAGCCCCTAAGGACAGATCCGAATTTCAAAAGGAAGGTGGAGTGTTTCACACTCAAAATTACTTACACATTACTTACAACACTTAATCCAAGAGCCATCAACTCTAATAAATGCATTCTTTTGACCCAATTAATAAATTTAACAACATGATTACTCACAAATCTAAACACAAATTAACTAAATAATAAAGGGGAAAATACATCACTAAAATCACATACTAAACTTTAAACAAAAGAAACTAAATAAAAGAATACACATAACCCCTTGGTCACATTTAAAGGTGACTCCCCCCATGGGAACCCCTAACAACAAGCACACACAAACAAATACACGTTGCCATGGTGACCCTTGTTGAATTCACCTAGAATTCCAATGTGGTTGGTCTCTAATCCCCCGATGTTTGTTGTGACATGTTTTCCTGCAAAACACAATACCTCCTTCGGCCTCGTGGCGCATCAAAACATCCAAAATAAATATCAAATATGGCTCTAAAATTATCTATATATAAATCAAGCATCATCAAGCAAATAACAATGTCATTTACAATTTCCTCAATAACCATATGATCATAAAATTAGTTCAATTTTCTAGGTTTACTCAATATGACAAACTATCACATGTACGAAACACACACACACACACACACACACACACACACACACACACACACACAAATATATATAACCATGCCAAGCAGTGTATCAACATTAATATAAAATGTCTCTAATAATCCACATGCATCATATATGAATCAAAATCAACCATAGTCCATGATCTCTAACATCTAACATCATATCAAACTAAAAGCTACAATAATGTCCATAAGTATAATCAACAATATCATAATCAATAACAAAAGGTGTTGAAGGGAAGTGGGCACTACGAGAATCTTTGGAAGTTTTATTATGTGTTTATATTGTTTTACAAATGTTGATATTTCATTGTGTTTTATTTATAAAAATCTCTCACTAAATCTTCACTTTCCAGTCTAAGGCCATCCCAACGATCAATTTTTGCAACTACATGTATCTTTCTTTCCCATCCTAAGTCAGATTTGGAGTGAAATATTACTCATGGAGTCATAAAATTACAAGTCAAAGATACTCATTTACCCACTTGGATATCACTTGGTCACTACTTAGAAATCATATAGAAATATTTGGTGTTCATCTTTAAATCTCAAGAAAAATTACCCTAAACTTCCCTATTTCAAGAGAAGACATTAGGAGCAACCCCTAAACAAGTCTAAAACACTCAAAATCCATCCAAGAGCATTCCAATCTGATTCGAAATCACCTCAAGCCAAGTGAAAAAAACTTTATCAAGGGCCAAATTCTAGTTGCATACATTTATAACCACATCATCACAATTTCACTCCCAATAGGAAGATAACTATGTGGGATTGATTTCTCTTTGAGTAGTGTTACATAAGTGGTACAATGGTGCCCCTACCTAAAAATTTGGCCCCTTTTTGTATTCTTTCAAGGAAATATAAGGTTTCAAGTGAAGATCACTTATTACGGAGAATTTTTGTGCATTCAAAGTGATTAGGAGAAAAAAGGGAATATCAAATAGAGACAAAAATATACAAATTTAAACAAGAAAAAAAGAAATCAACTACACAAGTCCATCAAACATAGGATAGGCTTTGTGGGTCGATTATATAATCTTGGTTTATTTTTCTAGAGGTAGTGTTCAATGAAAAATTCATAGATGAAGAAACTACATATCATTTCCATCCTATTTTCCTAGTTTCACACGCAAACCAAGATAAAAACTCAAAACAAGCTAATTATACTCATATTATTATTGATTTGTATATTTATCTTGTTCACTAATTAGTATCAACTTCTCAATCATTCGATATATTTATATATATATATGTGTAAATGTTTATTTATAATCTAAATGTGCATTGCTTCTATATTTCTAAACCCTAATTATACAATAAAAAGCATGATTCATAAACAAACTTATATTTTATAACTTTAAGCTTAAATAATTAGGTGAAACCTATATTGATTGAACACAACATATGACTTTATGTCTTATCCCCAAGGTTACAAATTTCAACTTATAGGCATTGGTAATCAAATTCAAATTATAATTTATTTATAATTAATGACCATTGTAATGCCTCGTTCATCATTGCTCCTTTGCTTCTGCGACGACCATGCTTCTTAGAGTTGAACGTTGTTGCATTTCCTTTGAAATGTTAGTGTTTCGCCTTGTCGAGTTTAATTGTTGGTTCTTAGTAATAATGATAATAATAATAATAATAATAATAATAATAATAATAATAATGACATTATGATTGTATTTTCGATCAACGATTGTATTTTGTTATTATTTTTCTTTATGTCGATTGTTATCGACATCATCCTTTGATATCTTTAAACTATCCTTTTAATTTGGTTGTCGCTCCTTCGATCGAGCCTTGTTGCGCAAACGAGGAAGAGTATGATTTGTGGTGGTGCCACGGTTTGGGGGTGGTGTTCGCGTAAATATTTTATTTAAGTACTCAACCCGTTCTCCTCCCGGGGTCGACCGATCCTCAATCTTAGAATTGTTTTAAATTACTAATTTTAAATATGGATTTTTATGTCCCCAACCTACCTACCTTGTCTCTCCCTTTTGATCTCCTTTTGTACCACGTTTGGCATGGGGAAGGGAATGTTAATGTCTTTTGAATTTGTTTCCTTGGTTGGCTGGAGGTGGGTGGCTTTAATAGCCACCTGCCATTGCATTAAAGAACTTGCATCCTGCTTGGCGTGTTGAAATCTCCCTTGCAGGTGGCCGCACTTCCCTACATTCATTAATGTTGAATTGCTAATCCCTTGAAAATTGCTATCTACCTTCTATTTTCTGTTCTGGCCGCATACGCAGGGAGGAGAGTCTATTGTTTAGATTTGGTGAAGAAGGGTGTTAAAACCCCCAATCTAATGGAGTCGCAGGTTTTGGGAGCTCCTCCTTTGTTGTATTCCCTCCTTGCCATGGCCGCAAAACTCCCTGCCTATGCCAAGGGTTGCTGCGAATGCGTATGGGTGCAGTAATGGGTATTTGTCTGGGCGTAGATGGCTTTCTGTTGCTGTGGTTTTTCCAACGTTTTTATAGATGAGTTCAACATTGTTTTGGCCTTTTTCCCACCTCGAATTTTAGTCCGCTTCTCTGTTTTGACTGCGTTGGGATTTTTCCATTATTTGTTGATCAAGGCTGCTCTTAATTCTGACTCTTATCAAGCTTTACTTAACTCAGAAACAACTAATTTCAGTTTCAATATATGCAAACCTAATTGATCGGAGATCTGGTATATTGGCCCACCTACTTTCTGTATTGGGTCCGCTAAATTGCTGAAAAATGATGGAAGCTTAACCTGTAGAGCTTAAAGGAATTTGACATTGGAGTTATGAAAATTAAGCCTTGATTGTTTCGTTTACGACCCTGCGTGCGTGGTTTTAGATGAAGCTTCAAGCTAGTGAAGCAGGCGTGTTACCTCCACGTTCATTGGATGCTGTGAGGTATGTTCTTGCCGGGGATCCACAACAACAAATGCGAGTGCTTAGCCAGTGCAAAGCAGGGCATGTTGCGATAGTCGAAGCCTTTGTGAGCGCCTCCACCAAGCAGGTTGTCCAACTTTGTTGTTATCTTGTTCTGTATCAAATGTATCCTCAGATTCAAGTTTCTCCTTCAAGATATTTTTATCAAAATCGACTATGTGACAGTGAGAGTGTTACCAGGAGACCTGATGAAGTTTATTGCTAAGATTCTCTATTGAGACCTTACTTGTTTTACGATGTAACTCATGGAAGAGGATCTCATAGAGGCGGATCTGTTTCATATCAGAATATTCATGAAGCAAATTTCCTTGCTGCGTATTCCTACCCTTTTTCCCCCATCGATTTGTGGCATTCTGTCACGTTTTGCACGCTGCGTGGATCCTCTCTCTCCTTGCATACGTTTTTGGGCGTATTCTTCTTCAAATTTCTATTATCCTTGTTCCTTGTGCTTTTTCGATGTCTCTGTCCTTCTCTGGTGCCCCATCTTTAACGCAGGCTGGAAGGTTGTTTAGAGGGTTGTGCAGTCTGGCCGTGTCCCTTTCTTTCAAGTATGTGCTGGACATTTTTTCATTAAAACCATATTGTGCATACCGTAGTCTTGACAAAACCTGAGACCACCATTCTTTCCATTCAACGTTTCTTATAAAATGGAGCTCTCTACCCAGGCTAAGCATAGACGAGAATGGAGCTTGAGTGCCCAGCCTATAAAAGGGAGATTCGACACGAGGATGGTTGTTCTTTGGTCCCAAGCGGTGTCCATGAAACCTTCTGAATCTAGAGAAAAAGGTAAGATATTTCTACACTTTTTTACTGTTATTTTATTTAAAATTATTGCGAAATCGAACCACTTTTTCCTTGCATTGATTTGTCAGTTGGATGTCGTGATGGGAGATTTCCCCTTTCGCTTGTTTTCTTCTTGTTTTAGCTTTTATCGTTGTCAGTATGTTGGTCGAAAGGATGCGTGTGCCCTCTCCTCTAGGTGTTATGTTTCTCTTGCTCGAGTGATAGACCTTCGTCATTTGTTTATGTATTTATTCTTCTCTGCGATTGAGTTGCAAGTTATTATGTTGATCAAACTAGTATTTTCGATATCATGGAAGTAAGTTTACGATAACTATGAAGCCCCTCCCTAACACCCAGGTTTGTCTTAGACGTTTTTGTTAGCTCCTTCGCAAGTCCCTTTGATAACCTTTTGGCATTGAGAAAGGAAGGTTGTAGGATTAGTGTGATCAATGCTTGGGCTAGCCAGCTTAGAGTTTCGGTATTAAAACTTTTAGAATGAAAAGGTTTGTGTGCAATGTGTTTTCCGTCTCGCGTGTTTAGACTCTTATATAATCTTTCATCTTGTTTCTAGGCTTTTAAGGCCATCCTCAAGAAGTAACTTGACCATCCCTATCAACTTGAATCATAACTAGCTTTTCGGATCAACTAAGCTCGAGGTTTCATTGTGCGAATCCAGTACCTCGTTGACACTAGAATAGTTTTGGTCTAATCCCCTCTCTGAATTATTGTTGATGGCACTCTTCTATTTTTCCTAACTTGCATTATTTCTCCTTTGTAATGTTAACGCTATTAATTAATATTGGTCGGTTTTTATGCACGTAATTACCTTAATATTTTGTGATGGAAATTTCCTTAAATGTGATTAATCCTCGGAAAAAAAAACTCATCTTTCATTTGATAGTCTTATGGATTCATAAATAAAGGTTTTGTTTTGATAATGTCACTTAGAAATTTTGTTTGTATCTATGTGTGACGATTGACTGTGTTACCAAGGTTTGCCTTAAAATATGGTTGTTTTGGGAAATAGGTAATTTATTTTAAATCAACCAAACACTAGAATTGTTGTGCAGGTTTGCAAATCTTTAGTGTTATAAAATTTGTTGATGACATTATTGTATACTCTTGTTTGATGGAACTCCCTTCTTCTCTCGCGTGTTTGCTACTAGCCTGTAAGACATTGGCCCTTCTTGAATGATTGGAAAATCTTTGTAGTTAATGGTCAAAACTAGTATACTTTGCCTTCACTTCGAAACTTATGTTGTGTGTATACTCTATTTGATTTCCGGTTTGAAACTCAATTATACATGGCTTTTGTGTTAATTTTTGAAACCCGTGGTTTCCCTTTCTTGGGCCGATCAACTCTTGTTCTTTTAGAAATATATTATTTTAGCCTAAGCGTTTGGTACCTTTGATAAATTTCTAGATGGTTGGCCTATATATCAAATCTCAATCTTGTAATTATTGTTTAATTACTTACTTGATGGGAATTATGTTTTCCCTAGATTGTTCATTTTCTCCTTATAGGGCCAAGGGCCATTCTCATACGATTGCTTTACTTTCGTTGCTTTTACTCCTAACTGAAGTACAAGGTCTTCTCCTTCTTTGATTGGCATGATGGAGACTTTATTATAACTTGATGTGTTGATAGTGTTTAGAGGTTTGACCCAATTCTTGTAATAAAGTGCTTCCTTTTTGTGGTATTGTTAGATAATAGTTATGGTGGTTTTGTGTAGCCTTATCTTGCTCAGTTCTCGCAAAATTGACTCTTGTGGAAAATTTGTTGCAGATGGATTTTGCGAGTAGATGAGGGATAGACTTGTAGATTTTTACATCAACCTCAGTTGAGAAGTTCTTTTGCATGAATCCTTTTTATATTGTTCAACTATTGATAACATCTAGTGGAAAATTTAGAAGAGGATCAATGTCTTAGTATTTTGTATCGTGGATTATGTCGTCTTAACTTTGGAACCTTGAATTGTCTGTCTATCTTGGAAAATATAAGAAAATTTGTTTACCACTTGTTGAGTGACCTTAATGGATTATCGGTATTCTAAGAGTTGATGTAACCTTATTTCGTTTTCGTAAATGAATATTGTTAAACTTTATCCCTACGATTAAATGTTGAGTTAAATCTTTCTAAGACTTAGTAATTGTGAGTTATAAGTAAAATAAAATGGGTTGTTCAATACTTATAGAAGTTAAACTAAAATTTATATTGCAAATAAATTAGTGTAGAGGTGACCAACTTGAGAGCATGTAATTCCATAATTGATCAAAGATGAAACTATACTTTGTTAAGTAACATTATATAACTTGATATCCCTAGCTTCACTAGTGAACACTATCCCTTTCATGGTGAAATTCTTAAACGAACTTAAAGGAAATCATGGTTAGTTTTGGAAGATAATAAGATTTAATAAGGGAGATAACACTTTAGAAACCGCACAATCTATCTCTCACCATTAGAAGGTAAATTGTTTTATTTTTATAAAACTCATTTAGTAAACCCTAAGTAAAATCTTTAATAATTCTGGTTAAGTTTTCAAGTTTCAATTATATCTTGGTAATAGCTAATGAGGCCTTGAAGATGATTTCAACTCAACCTTCTCCCTCTAACCTTTTTCCAAGGTGCCTTGTCTTTCTTCTCTTAAGTATGTTAAATGCAAACCCATGTTGTCATATGGGCATGAACAAGTTCTAGTAGCGTAAGTGTTAATAGATGGCCTTGTGAAATTAAATTACCCCTTTCTCTAAATAAACGAATTAAGCAAATAAATGTCATAATAGAGAAGATTAAAGATGATTACTCAGTGTAAAAAGAATAAACTTAGCTTGGTAAGATGAATTGTATGAATCATATCTTGAGCCTCCTTGAAAACGTAAGCTAAGAATTGCAAGATGTATTTTTAAAATAAATAACCCTCAAGAATATCTCATTGTGGATGGCCCTAACTGTAAGTGTGTTATGTGGTTGGACTTCTATGTTGTCTTGTCCAAAAGAAAAAGTGTATTATCCTTTTGGGTGTGAACGTTTCCGTGCTGACCTTGTGGTCATCCCCGTAACAAGTGGTTCCCAGAGTTGGTTGTAACTTTGTGACGACATGTTGTGTCGTGTTATGTGTGGAAGTAAGTCAAAATTTTTTTATCCTGTCTTTTCTTGTGTTTCCCGTGTGTGAATTTACGGGTTGTTACACTTGGTATCAGAGTGTAGGTTCATGCTCTCGAACCTATGGGCCGGATTGGTGTTGTATGGTGATGTTACATGATGGTGATGGTTTTACATGATATTGTTTCATGGAGATGATGGTATTGCATGATGATGATTTATATTGGAAGAGTAATGTGGTATAAGCGTGATGTGATTATTGTCGTAATTGTGATATTGTGAACACACGTGATGTGTATGTCACTCAATGCGTATTTGTTATCATATTGATGTGCTGGGGATGGGAGTATTCTCTCTCCTTCTTGTGGATTCTATGAAGAGTTCACGTGTGAATTACTGTTTGTGGTGGGTGAAAAGAATTATAATGTGGATGACATAGTGTTGGAGCATTGTGACATATTGTGATATGTAGGTGTATCAATGTGTTGTATGACTAGATTGATGTTAAAAGAAATGAGTTGTATCATGATGTTTTTACCATGTTTTGAAGAAATGTGTGTACCACCTTGTTATGTAGCAATGGATGTTATGTTGTGGTGTTACTATGTTCATCATAAGTATGATGTGTGTAATATGTAATGCTTCATGTTGTGATTTAGGGTCATACGGTGAGTGTATGAACCCTATCGTATGGTGATTGCACTTTGGGTGCAGAATGTGGTAAAGTGGTGTGTTACACCCGGTGAATGTATGATTGTGATCTACCTTGTATATGTACCACCATTGTGTTAGAGATGTAGTTACTTGTTATGTTGTGAACCTTACGCTAACCGACCCTGAGGGAAATTGGTAGAAGTGTATGTTGAGAGTGAGGAATGGTGTACCATGGGTCAATAACTTGAGCCGAAACTCGGTTTAGTAGATAACATGTGATTCTTTCCTCTCTCCCTATGTGGTTGTATGTACGCAACCTAAGTGCAACTATGACTATGTTTAGCCTTGTCGAAGTGGTGGCGGGATGATTCAGATAGAGATGTTGACAGTTGTATTATTGATATGTATTTTACGAGCTGAGGCTTGATGTTCCGAGTGCTAGCAACTCGTTGAGTACCCCTTTGGTGGCTAGATAATGCCACACGCTTATCGTAATGTGACATTATTATAAGTTGATTCTATTCGTAAATGGAGCTTTTAACTTTATTTTGTAAGGACCAGCAACTTTTCTTGATTGCCATGCTTTACAATTTTGGGCATTTCCTTGGTTTTGGCACTAACATGTGGATTTTGATACTAACTATGGCTATTTGGCCATTTATTTTGCTTGGTTTTGGATCTTCTTTTAAATTTTAAGATTTTACCACCTTGCCCAAGGCTTGTACTTTGCCACTTGGCACTTAGATTGGATTGTTGTGCTGGTTCTATTGTCGTGATGTGTGGAATAGGGTCATGGGATGCACCATGAAATGGTTGGACCTATGGACCCGCTTCGTTGTATGGGGTACGCCCCAAGGAGTTACAGATAACTAGCGGGTTGTTGAACCACGCGTTATTATGTCACTTGGGTTAGGAGTGTTTGAACTCTATGTGTCTTAGGCCATAGGGTCAACCGGCCTCCTTGAGGGAGGCATAAGAGACTTGAGGGAGGCATAAGAGTTTGAGGGAGGCATAAGAGACTTGAGGGAGGCATAAGAGTTTGAGGGAGGCTTATGATATTTGTCTGTATGGTTGATTTTTCGGGATATATATGTTGAGTTATTGTGATGTTTTGGTAGTGGTCTTTTGATGTATGTGTTACTCATGTCAGATGGATATGTGTTGTGATGTTGTGAATATGGCATTGATTCCCTTGTGGACACTATGTACCTGTAGCATTTGTTTGGTGTTATGTGAATTTTTCATCGATGCAAATTGAGGAAATGTCTGGTGGATTGTAGTACTCTTTTGGTTGAGTATTTTGTATGTCAGTCATTGATGTGTGACGAGTACTATGTTATGTGGACTGTGCCTATTCTATTCCATATTTGAGTAACCTTTTGTGGTGTAATACAATCTTGAAGTATATACTTGTGTGCTTGTGAATCTATAGTGTCCTTTTGAACCTGATAGGGTGTTGTGTTAGCAGTTCATGTTGGGCATCCACAATAAGGAATAAACCAAAACTCTTCAATGATGAAATTTTAAAAGAAATTAAACTAAGAATAATGCTAATGGAAAGGAACTAATGAAATAATAAATAAGAGGGAACTACCAATCTTCACAGAACCTTGAAAGTTAAAATTTCTACCAAATGTTCCTAAGGCTACCCTGTGGCCGTGCTTTAATCGACTAAAATTTTAAACCATAGGGTGTGTTTTCTTCTTTATCTATTCCTTGTTGCGTACCATTTCCTTTCCTCTGTGTAATGTCGCATCGAGGATGATGCTTTCTTAAGGGGAGGAGAATGTAATGCCCCGTTCATCGTTGCTCCTTTGCTTCTGCGACGACCGTGCTTCTTAGAGTTGAACGTTGTTGCATTTCCTTTGAAACGTTAGTGTTTCGCCTTGTCGAGTTTAACTGTTGGTTGCTAGTAATAATGATAATAATAATAATAATAATAATGACATTATGATTGTATTTTCGATCAACATTGTATTTTGTTATTATTTTTCTTTATGTCGATTATTATTGACATCATCCTTTGATATCTTTAAACTATCCTTTTAATTTGGTTGTCACTCCCGCTGATCGAGCCTCGTTGCGCAAATGAGGAAGAGTATGATTTGTGGTGGCGCCATGGTTTGGGGGTGGTGTTCGCGTAAATATTTTATTTAAGTACTCAACCCCGTTCTCCTCCTGGGTCGACCGATCCCTCAATCTTAGAATTGTTTTAAATTACTAATTTTAAATATGGATTTTTATGTCCCCAACCTACCTTGTCTCTCCCTTTTGATCTCCTTGTGTACCACGTTTGGCGTGGGGAAGGGAATGTTAATGTCTTTTGACTTTGTTTCCTTGGTTGGCTGGAGGTGGGTGGCTTTAATAGCCACCTACCATTGCATTAAAGAACCTGCATCCTGCTTGGCATGTTGAAATCTCCCTTGTAGGTGGCCGCACTTCCCTGCATTCATTAATGTTGACTTGCTAATCCCTTCAAATTGATCTGCCTTCTATTTTCTCATTACTGCCGCATACGCAGGGAGGAGAGTCTATTGTTTAGATTTGGTGAAGAAGGGTGTTAAAACCCCCAATCTAATGGAGTCGCAGGTTTTGGGAGCTCCTCCTTTGCTGTATTCCCTCCTTGCCATGGCCGCAAAACTCCCTACCTATGCCAAGGGTTGCTGTAAATGCATATGGGTGCAGTAATGGGTATCTACTCGGGCTGTAGACGGCTTTCTGTTGCTGTGGTTTTTCCAACGTTTTTATAGATGAGTTAAACATTGTTTTGGCCTTTTTCCCACCTCAACTTTTAGTCCACTTCTCTGTTTTGACTGCATTGGGATTTTTCCATTATTTGTTGATCAAGGCTGCTCTTAAATCTGACTCCTATCAAGCTTTACTTAACTAAGAAAAAACTAATTTCAGTTTAAATATATGCAAACCTAATTGATCGGAGATCTGGTATATTGGCCCACCTACTTTCTGTATTGGGTCCGCTAAATTGCTGAAAAATGATGGAAGCTTAACCTGTAGAGCTTAAAGGAATTTGACATTGGAGTCGTGAAAATTAAGCCTTGATTGTTTCGTTTACGACCCTGCGTGTGTGGTTTTAGATGAAGCTTCAAGCTAGTGAAGCAGGCGTGTTACCTCCACGTTCATTGGATGCTGCGAGGTGTGTTCTTGTCGGGGATCCATAGCAACAGCCTGCAACAGTAATTAGCCAAGCAGTAGGCATGTTGTAGTATAGTCGAAGCCTTTGTGAGCGCCTCCACCAAGCAGGTTGTCCAAATTTTTGTTATCTCATTACTGTATCAAATGCATCCTCGGATTCTGGTTTCTCCTTCAAGATATTTTTATCAAAATCACTATGTGACAGTGAGAGTATTACTGGAGACCTGATGAAGTTTATTGCTAAGATTCTTTATTGAGACCTTACTTGTTTTACAATGTAACTCATGGAAGAGGATCTCATAGAGGCAGATCTGTTTCATATCGAATATTCATGAAGAAAATTTCCTTCTTTGCGTATTCCTACCCTTTTCCCCCATCGATTTGTGTCATTCTGTCACGTTTTGCACGCTACGTGGATCCTCTCTCTCCTTGCATACGTTTTTTGGAGGCGTATTCTTCTTCAAATTTCTATTATCCTTGTTCCTTGTGCTTTTTTGATGTCTCTGTCCTTCTTTGGTGCCCCATCTTTAACGCAGGCTGGAAGGTTGTTTAGAGGGTTGTGCAGTCTGGCCGTGTCCCTTTCTTTCAAGTATGTGCTGGACATTTTTTCATTAAAACCATATTGTGCATACCGTAGTCTTGACAGCACCTGAGACCACCGTTCTTTCTGTTTGACGTTTCTTATAAAATGGAGCTCTCTGCCCAGGCTAAGCATAGACGAGAATGGAGCTTGAGTGCCCAGCCTATAAAAGGGAGATTCGACCTGAGGATGGTTGTTGCTGGTCCGGGCGGTGTCCATGAAACCTTCTAAATCTGGAGAAAAGGCAAGATATTTCTACACTTTTCTACTGTTATTTTATTTAAAATTATTGCGAAATCGAACCACTTTTTCCTTGCATTGATTTGTCAGTTGGATGTCATGATGGGAGATTTCCCCTTTCTGCTTGTTTTCTTCTTGTTTTAGCTTTTATCGTTGTCAGTATGTTGGTCGAAAGGATGCGTGTGCCCTCTCCTCTAGGTGTTATGTTTCTCTTGCTCGAGTGATAGACCTTCGTCTGTTTGTTTATGTATTTATTCTTCTCTGCGATTGAGTTGCAAGTTATTATGTTGATCAAACTAGTATTTTCGATATCATGGAAGTAAGTTTACGATAACTATGAAGCCCCTCCCTAACACCCAGGTTTGTCTTTGACGTTTTTCGTTACCTCCTTCGCAAGTCCCTTTGATAACCTTTTGGGCATTGAGAAAGGAAGGTTGTAGGATTACTGTGATCAATGCTTGGGCTAGCCAGCTTAGAGTTTTGGTATTAAAACTTTTAGAATGAAAAGGTACGTGTGCAATGTGTTTTCCATCTCACGTGTTTAGACTCTTATATAATATTTCATCTTGTTTTTAGGCTTTTAAGGCCATCCTCAAGAAATACCTTGACCATCCCTATCAACTTGAACCATAACTAACTTTTCGGATCAACTAAGCTCGAGGTTTCATTGTGCGAATCCAAAGACCTCGTTGACACTAGAATAGTTTTGGTCTAATCCCCCTCTCTAAATTATTGTTGATGGCACTCTTCTATTTTTCCTAACTTGTATTATTTCTCCTTTGTAATGTTAACGCTATTAATTAATATTGGTCGGTTTTTATGCACGTAATTACCTTAATATTTTGTGATGGAAATTTCCTTAAATGTGATTAATCCTCGGAAAAAAAAACTCATCTTTCATTTGATAATCTTATGGATTCATAGCGGAAGGTTTTGTTTTGATAATGTCACTTAGAAATTATGTTTGTATCTATGTGTGATGATTGACTGTGTTACCAAGGTTTGCCTTAAAATATGGTTGTTTTGGGAAATAGGTAATTTATTTTAAATTAACCAAACACTAGAATTGTTGTGGAGGTTTGCAAATCTTTAGTGTTATAAAATTTGTTGATGACATTATTGTATACTCTTGTTTGATGGAACTCCCTTCTTCTCTCGCGTGTTTGCTACTAGCCTGTAAGACATTGGCCCTTCTTGAATGATTGGAAAATCTTTGTATTTAATGGTCAAAACTAGTATACTTTTCCTTCGCTTCGAAACTTATGTTATGTATATACTCTATTTGATTTCCAGTTTGAAACTCAATTATACATGGCTTTTGTGTTAATTTTTGAAACCCGTGGTTTCCCTTTCTTGGGCCGATCAACTCTTGTTCTTTTAGAAATATATTATTTTAGCCTAAGCGTTTGGTACCTTTGATAAATTTCTAGATGGTTGGCCTATATATCAAATGTCAATCTTGTAATTATTGTTTAATTACTTACTTGATGGGAATTATGTTTTCCGTAGATTGTTCATTTTCTCCTTATAGGGCCAAGGGCCATTCTCATACGATTGCTTTACTTTCATTGCTTTTACTCCTAACTGAAGTACAAGGTATTCTCCTTCTTTGATTGGCATGATGGAGACTTTATTATAACTTGATGTGTTGATAGTGTTTAGAGGTTTGACCCAATTCTTGTAATAAAGTGCTTCCTTTTTGTGGTATTGTTAGATAATAGTTATGGTGGTTTTGTGTAGCCTTATCTTGCTCAGTTCTCGCGAACTGACTCTTGTGGAAAATTTGTTGCAGATGGATTTTTGCGAGTAGATGAGGGATAGACTTGTAGATTTTTACATCAACCTCAGTTGAGAAGTTCTTTTGCATGAATCCTTTTTATATTGTTCAACTATTGATAACATCTAGTGGAAAATTTAGAAGAGGATCAATGTCTTAGTATTTTGTATCGTGGATTATGTCGTCTTAACTTTGGAACCTTGAATTGTCTGTCTATCTTGGAAAATATAAGAAAATTTGTTTACCGCTTGTTGAGTGACCTTAATGGATTATCGGTATTCTAAGAGTTGATGTAACCTTATTTCGTTTTCATAAATGAATATTGTTAAACTTTATCCCTACGATTAAATGTTGAGTTAAATCTTTCTAAGACTTAGTAATTGTGAGTTATAAGTAAAATAAAATGGGTTGTTCAATACTTATAGAAGTTAAACTAAAATTTATATTGCAAATAAATTAGTGTAGAGGTGACCAACTTGAGAGCATGTAATTCCATAAGTGATCAAAGATGAAACTATCCTTTGTTAAGTAACATTATATAACTTGATATCCCTAGCTACACTAATGAACACTATCCCTTTCATGGTGAAATTCTTAAACGAACTTAAAGGAAATCTATGGTTAGTTCTGGAAGATAATAAGATTTAATAAGCAGGAGATAACACTTTAGAAACCACACAATCTATCTCTCAGCCATTAGAAGGTAAATTGTTTTATTTTTATAAAACTCATTTAGTAAACCCTAAGTAAAGTCTTTAATAATTCTGGTTAAGTTTTCAAGTTTCAATTATATCTTGGTAATAGCTAATGAGGCCTTGAAGATGATTTCAACTCAACCTTCTCCCTCTAACCTTTTTCCAAGGTGCCTTGTCTTTCTTCTCTTAAGTATGTTAAATGCAAACCCATGTTGTCATATGGGCATGAACAAGTTCTAGTAGCGTAAGTGTTAATAGATGGCCTTGTGAAATTAAATTACCCCTTTCTCTAAATAAACGAATTAAGCAAATAAATGTCATAATAGAGAAGATTAAAGATGATTACTCAGTGTAAAAAGAATAAACTTAGCTTGGTAAGATGAATTGTATGAATCATATCTTGAGCCTCCTTGAAAATGTAAGCTAAGAATTGCAAGATGTATTTTTAAAATAAATAACCCTCAAGAATATCTCATTGTGGATGGCCCTAACTGTAAGTGTGTTCTGTGGTTGGACTTCTATGTTGTCTTGTCCAAAAGAAAAAGTGTATTATCCTTTTGGGTGTGAACGTTTCCGTGCTGACCTTGTGGTCATCCCCGTAACAAGTGGTTCTCGAGTTGGTTGTAACTTTGTGGCGACATGTTGTATCGTGTTATGTGTGGAAGTAAGTCAAAAAAATTTTTTTATCCTGTCTTTTCTTTGTGTTGCCCGTGTGTGAATTTATGGGTTGTTACAACCATAATCAGGTTTTCATAAATTTTCCTAGAGTTTCATGCTTGGTACTCATATTAGGGGCTCTTTTTGTAGACGTTGTTGGATAAAAATGCCTTCTAAGGAATATATCAAGCATTAAGACTCTATTTTTAAGAACCTGAAATTTTTTTCTTAATTATATTATTATTATTTTTTTCATAATTTTCAATAGAATTTCAGAATTTAAATATATTTATTTCACTTTAAAAAGTAATAATATGATAAATAAACATATATATTATGAATCCTTTTGCAGTGTTTATCTATAACATTAAAGGTCCTAAATACCTCTTTTAGTTTCACAAAATTTATCACCCATTTTTTGAAATAGATATCTCATTAATTTTAAATATCCAAATTTTTCATAAAAAATTCTCTTGGGCCTACCCGTCTTATTATATTTGGGATTACTATTATATACATTCAAGCTTCCCGTTTTGGTCTATTTCTATGTAATCTAGCATATTGAAATTAGGTATTACATTATTCTTTATGGACATATCATTGTTAGCGAAATTTGTAAGAGATAATTAGTAAAAACCCCCTCCTAAGCCTCATTTTATGTATCTTTCATCAACCAATGCTCATGGAAACTACAATTCCAGTCTTCCTTAAGAGTTTCTTTGCTATCATCCCTCTCACCTAGTCAATTCTATCACTCAACCATGAGGAAGAATGATCCATTTTAATTACCCATGTTTCTATATTCAATCTACAAATTCTATGGGTAATGAAATGTCTTCTAAGGTTATCTTTGAATATATTTAAACTTTAAAAAATGAATTTAAAAACGAAATTAAATTTATGAGTCTCGAGATAAAATCCCTCAAGGATTATATCACACATCTAAGGAATCGAAACCATGCGCATGTCAACCATATCTCTACATGTGATCTTGGGTCTCAATAAGGTTCATCTAAAACATGGGTTAAGAAGAGAGATCAATCCATGGATGATGATAAAGAAAAGAAATGTGATCTATAAATAGTACAAGAGATGCATCTCATAATTTGGGTCAAGTACAAGTCCTACATAGAGGAAGAAGTTTTCATCATTCATATAACAAACAAAGGATAAAAACACATATTTCATGGCACATGATATTCAATATTCCTTTATTTTATTATATACAATGGTTGTTCCAATTATTGAGGCCAATGGAAACATTTATGTATTCTCTTTTATGGATTAAGTAATTAGATACGTAAAATTTGAATATTGCGGATTTGAATCTTGTACCTTATTTGATTTAATTTTTCAAATATTGCAAGCATTAATGAAATGAAAACAAAATTATGAAACCTATGTTATTCTTATGATGATTTTGTAAAAGTCACTTTTGCATACTTGATTATATTACATGTGATTTGTGATAGAACTCGTGTTATGGATTGTGTTCTTGTTAACACATTTATGAGTCACATTGATTTATTTATGGTGATCATGGTTGCACCATGTACTATGATGTTAGATAAATGATTTCATAACCTTCTTTGCGGTGGTAATTTAATGCTACACAAGAGGGAAACTATCGCATGCAAATGGCCTAAAATGTCAATTGTGACTATGGGTACATTGACTATCAAATTATACATCATGATAGAGATAATGAAGTGGTATCTTCATCAACCATCTTCACTAGATTCTACGTCATTAAAGAGACCAAAAGAATCTACTCTCCATTGAATTTACATAGTGAACTAAAATTATGTATGTGTCAAAATTAAGACTCTCCATTGAATTTAATGCCATAGTAGAGTCTTTGATTCTCTATGTGATTACTTCTCATAGATACTATTTTGCATTTAAAATATCCAATACTTGATGGAATAAAAACCAAAATTTTGATTATTGAAGTTCAAAAATTGTTTTTTTATAAACCATATGTGCATAGGGTCAACATCTCAAAGGTTTATTACTTAGTACACAAAAAGGATAAATAGTCTTCTAGATTGGTACTTTCATTTTCTACAATAAAAGACTCATTTTGTTCAAAAAAATTGTATAAATACAACATATCAGTTGACAAACCCATCATATCTATTTAATGGGTTGAATATTTCTCTTTCCAATTCATCTCTTTCCATATTCCAAGTTGGGTTGTTCAATCACCAGATCTTTCATATCCAGACTTTAATACATACCTGCAAAAAAAGAGGGAACCTTCTTCTCAAGATTCAAATTCATCCATTAAAAACACAAACAAAATTGTACACTTGAAGGTAAAAAATAAATATGAATATCAAATCAAATAATTTCAGCCACAAGATCATCTCAAAATCAATTTCAACCTTTGATTAAAAAGACCCTACACCTTGATCCATGTCTTACATTTTGATTGGATACTCTCTCCCCTATGTTGGTATTATATATTCACTTTCCTAGTCTTGTTTACTACTGATTTACTTCTGTAGGGTGCCTGATTACAGTGGATTTTATAAGAAGAGATTACTTCTATCAAGTTTTGAAAGGAAAGGTCCAGCAAAGCAAAAATTGTAGGTTAGTTTTCATACCTACTGCTTATAATTTCCAGAGCATGAGTTTCTTGTTATCCAGATGAATGCTGAGAATGTCTCCCAAATCCCTAGAGGTGTGACAGAAATCTCATAAAGTAGCTATCAAACAACTTCAAGAGGACACTTAAATATGTAAAAAATAGTCAAATTTATTACTTAAGGCCTTTTTCCACTGGAATGTATTCATATATAACCTCAACTGGTTGTTTTCTCTGATATAAGCTAACGTATACCTTGCACTTCTGCTGAAAGCATGTTGTGATCTACTTTTTGTTTGACCAAAGATCTGTTCAATTAAGTTAGAATTAGACATAACAGATTGCTGAGCAGAACTGCAAGTTTATGGACTGATTTCTATTTAATTTATCAAAAATTGGCCCATTTTGCAGAGCACATTAAAAAAATATTAAGATTGGAATTGAGTGATTCTTGATCATAGCATCCTGCTAATTAATTATGTGAACATCTATTAGATAATGGCTTTATGTTTTCTCCCTTAAAGTACCTTAAAAGCAAATAATATTAACTTCACAATAGAATTAGTAACTTCAGAATGTAAATGTGTTTATTTTGAGATATTTTATTTGATCGATCATATGTAAGCAAATAATATTACAATATGATTCGAAATTAAAGGCTTAGGATAAAAAATTGTTTAATTATAACTAGCTGTCAAATTGGTGATCCTACATGGCAAGGAATTGGCTCCATGGACCTGCGATCATATGGCTGAAGTCTCTTGTTATCCAGTTGAAGTATTTTCCTTACTTATTTGACAAGAGAACTATTAATTTCACAATGTCTTCCCTTATTACCCATCTGGACATAGTGAGGGGGATAGGCCTTTTCTAAAAATAAGTCATCTACAGATATATCAAGAATGTGCTGGACATATCAATTGGTATCGTCCTCAACCCATAGACATCTGCAAAATATAGAGAACTGAATTTTCTCACAAACAACATCCACTGCATCCTATAAAATTGAAAAACTGAAATTCAAACCATTATCAATATCCACAAGGATTAATGGTAGTGAATATAAATCGTAGTACAGTGTAGGTAAGAGAGAAATCATCTAACATACGTGAGCCAAAACATCTTCACCTTTAGAAATAGAGAATGTAACAAAAGTCCAAAACAACTCAAACATATTTCAGAGTTGTGGCTTCACCTAAGACGTGATTGGCTTCACCTAAGGATGCAACAGCTCAAACATATGTCCAGCACATTCTTTATATATCTCTCGCTAACTCTGTAAGATATAAAATCTGTACCATTTAATACAAAACAGAAATCTGTAACTCTATGTGAACACTGCCCAATACTAAAGAGATAAGATAAAGAGTTTCCAAACTACAGAGATAAGATAAAGAAATGTTTATTTATAGCTAGCTGTAAAATTGATAAACCTACATGACAAGGAATTGGCCCGATGGACCCGTGAACTTAGGGTGTTGACATAATGGCACTACTCCCAGAAATTAAAGATATAGGAAAGAAAAATGTTTATTTATAGGGGAGAAGGGCCAGTATGCGAACACCCTAAGTTCGCAGGCCCATGGAGCCAATTCCTTGCCACGTAGGATCACCAATTGTAATATTATTTGCTTACATATGATCGATCAAATAAAATATCTCAAAAAAAACACATTTATTGGTGGAGACCCGAAGTGGTTCACACAACGGGACAAGTGTTGAGCATTTAATTCGAAATAAAAGAGGGAAAAAATACCTGTCCTCCTCATCTTGACGCATGTAATAGATAAGCCACAATTAAATGCTCAACCACCATTTACCAGTGCTTGTTTTGGACGTGTGCCAAACTGGTTTGCTCAACCACCATTTACCAGACTGTTCCATGGCACGTTTTGGAGTCGTTTCAGACTGTTTTGCTCAACCGCCATTTATTTAGAAGAGTTTAGGGGAGAAGGGCCAGTATGCGAACACCCTAAGTTCGCAGGTTAAGTGAACCAAATCCTTGCCACGTAGGAGTGACAGTATGCCAGCTAGGTATAAATAAACATTTTTTAATCCTATATCTTTAATTTCGAATCATATATTAATATTATTTGCTTCCATATGATCGATCAAGTAAAATATCTAAAAAAAACACATTTACTGGTGGAGATCCGAAGTGGTCCATACCAAGACCTACAGTAGTACAACAGATTTGCTGCCACCATAACAACATATGTAGTCAAGCTATTACAATTACGATTCTTACATGCATTCACTTCTGAAGATGATTTGATGTCACAAAACATTACATTAACAAGACCTGCGTCAATTGATCGATATGAATTACAATGTCGAAAGGGGCGACTGCATGTTCGAGTGAAACATTCTAATTAATATTGATCAATTACAAACAAGCTGATGAATGTAGTGTTATTTGATAACACCTCATCTTTAGAAGTGTTTATAGATGATCTTATTGATATATTAATACATATTTTACTAATTTTATATTGTTTCATACTGCAGCATTTAGAGAAGATGAAGAGAAAGAGGAGTTTACATCGAGCACAACGTATGCCCAAAAAACGAGGTGTACAATTTGAAATTGAACCATCTAACCATGAAACAAATGAACATGATGCTACAATAATAAGCGAAGAGGATGGTGCAACAACAAATCAAGGAGATACAAACACAACTGATGATCATCAGCGAGAACCTCTGGATGTGAACTAAATAGGCATGAACTACAGGAGACTGTGGTTGTTAGAGGCAACACTTCGACCAAGAAGGTTAGAATTTTGTCTAGTTGGTCAAAAGAAGATATGTTAAAGGCCATAGATGATATTGAGTTTCTCGCATTATTCAATTAGAGCTGCTGCACTGAAATATCATGTCATCCGTGACATGATATTTCACTTGAACACTATTCTGCATTTAAAATATCCAATACTTGATGGAAAAAAACCAAAATTTTGATTATTGAAGTTTATATAGGGCCAGTATGCGAACACCCTAAGTTCGCAGGTCCATGGAGCCAATTCCTTGCCACGTAGGAGCGCCAATTTGATAGCTAGTTATAAATAAGCATTTTTTTATCCTAAGCCTTTAATTTCGTATCATATTTTAATATGAACAGGTCAGGTGTTGAGCATTAAATTTGAAATAAAAGAGGGAAATGCAATCTGTCCTCATGGATTTTGACGCGCCTGATAGATAAGACACAAATAAATGCTCAACCACCATTTACCATGGCTTGTTTTGGACGCGTTCCATACTGTTTCCTTTGGACGCGTTACACATTGTTTCCTTTGGATGCGTTGCATTTCCTCATGCCGAGTTGTAATGCAAATGTTGGTTGTTTGTGAGTGGGCTTACAGCCTGTGCGAGGTTTGCGTGAAGGGGTCTTTCTCAGTGCCTTGCTCGAGATGTTGACCCTATTCACATATGGTTTATAAAAAACAAATTTTTGAACTTCAATAATCAAAATTTGGGTTTTTATTCCATCAGGTATTGGATATTTTAAATGAAAAATAGTGTTCAATTATTGGGCAGTGTTCACATACTGGCTCTTCTCCCCTATGTAATCAACAACCCAGCTTATAAATTCTGTCTTTATCAAATAATATGAAATTAATAAAACATGTATTCGATCATCGTTAATGGCGCCCAACGGGGTAATCACAAGTTCACCTACAAGTTCATAATTCATACTGTCATGTATCATAAGCTTGCTAAAATTTTCCCATTGTAGATGATCTTATTGATATATTAATACATATTTTACTAATTTTATATTGTTTCATACTGCAGCATTTAGAGAAGATGAAGAGAAAGAGGAGTTTACATCGAGCACAACGTATGCCCAAAAAATGAGGTGTACAATTTGAAATTGAAACATCTAACCATGAAACAGATGAACAGGATGCTACAATAATAAGTGAAGAGGATGGTGCAACAACAAATCAAGGAGATACAAACACAAATGATGATCATCAGCCAGAACCTGCTGGATGTGAACTAAATAGGCATGAACTACAGGAGACTGTGGTTGTTAGAGGCAACACTTCGACCAAGAAGGTTAGAATTTTGTCTAGTTGGTCAAAAGAAGATATGTTAAAGGCCATAGATGATATTGAATTCAACAATTATTCTATTAGAGCTGCTGCACTGAAATATAATTTACCTCCTACATCTGTTCATTATTGGCTGAATGGTCTGACCCATACAAAAAGGAAGGGCCCTGCACCTGTTTTGAGTGAAGGAGAGGAGAAAGAGATAGTTGAATGGTGTAAGCAAATGGCAGATTTAGGGCATGGAGTGGGATTTATGCAACTGAGGGCATGTGTTGCACAAATTTGTGAAACTAGAGAGACTCCATTTCGAGAAGGATTACCTGGAAAATCTTGGTGTGAAGGATTTAGAAAAAGACACCCAGACATAGTCCTTCGGACTGCTGAAGGTCTAGAAAGAGATCGTGCAATAGGTTTACGTCCAGAGGTGGTTAGCAAGTTTTATGAAAAACTAGCTAACATTTATATCAATTCCTATGGTGCAGGCAAAATATGGAATTGTGATGAGACAGGAATCCAAGCAGGGAGAAATTGTGGCATGAGGGTGCTTGCCACCAAGGGTTGCAGGAATGTTCCCAAAATCATTCCTCGTAGCAGAGAATGGATGACAATTCTATGTTGTGTAAATGCTGCAGGGCAATGTATCCCTAACTTTTACTTATTTAAAGGTCAGAAAGTTTCACAAAATTACATCAAGGGATGTGAACCAGGTGCTTGCATGGCTGCTCATCCAAGTGCTTGGATGACTAGAGAGCTCTTTATAAGCTGGTTGTATCATTTCAGTAAGTTTGTACTTGGAGGTGTGTGCCCTGAAAATAGGCATTTACTTATATTTGATGGTCATGGAAGCCATGTGGCATTGTCAACTATAGAAGAGGCCAGGTGATTGGGGATTGATTTATTGACATTGCCAGCACATACTACACACAGGTTGCAACCACTGGATGTTAGTGTCTTTGGTCCTTTTAAAGCATATTTCAGATCTGAGAGGATGCAATGGATGTGTAATAATAAGTACCAAGAAGTCAAACGTTCAGACTTGGCAGAAATAGGTAGTAGAGCTCTCGCCAAGGCCTTGACACCTGCAAATATTCGTGCTGGTTTTAGATGCACAGGTATATGGCCACTTGATCCAAATGCATTACAGAATGACATGGAATGTAGTAAACTATATATCATTGAAGAAGATGCCAACGAAGATGCTGCTGAAAATGTCACAGATGATGATACTACTGAAAACATTATGAATGTTGATGGTACTGAAAACATAATAGATGTTGATGCTGCTGAAAACATCCTAAGTTTGTCAAGAGATGTAGCTCCACCAGTTGGTGACAAAATAGGAGAAAATTACTTAATGGAATCAGTTGAGAATCTGTCAACAACAAAATAATTCCATCCAACCATTGAAACAATGGTTGTTGCTAATACAGAGACGGAGGAACCAAGTGTACAGGGAGAAAGACAAAGTATAATGCAGACCAAAGATTATGAAGTGAACCACATTGTGAATACTGGTGACCAAGGCACATCCAGCTAACACTGAGGCCCAGGGATTTGGAGAGGACGATCTCTCATTGCCAAGTGCACCAAAACAACCTACTTGGCTGCAAGAGCATATTGCAGAGTTGGGACTTGATCAGATTGGAAACACTGAGGATGAAAGTATATCTTTACCTTCGATGCCAACCAACCTTGAGCCAGCAGACTTTGAACTAGCAAACTTTACTCATTATTATGCTGACACAAGGGAAATTGAGGTCATTGATAAAGATAAAAATGAGGAAGAGACAACTGGCCATGATGTTGAAAGTGGTATATCAAATGATGGTGTTGCTGCAAATGAGAAGAAATTGGGTAAATTTTTAAGGTTACCGACACAATTTGTACGGGATCCTTCCAAAGGTAAGAGTGATGCTGCACTCCGGATAAGTCGTGCTTCACAATTGTTAACATCTGATGCTTATGTTCAGATGTTAAAAGATACACAACAAAAAAAACAAGAAATATGTGAAGGGAAACAACGTAAAAAGGAGCATATTGAGGCAAAAAAGCAAGAAAGGTTGGCAGCAAAGGAGCAAAAAAAGGAAGAGAGATTGCAACGCATTAAAGAGAGGCAAGAAAGGGATCTACAAAAGTTTGTTGAAAGACAGGAGCGCGAGAAACAACGGGAAGTAGCTCACCAAAAAAAGGAATTGGAATTACAACAGAAGGAAGCCACTCGGCATCAAAGGGAGAAAGAGAAACAAGAAAGAGATAACAAGTTCAACAATCCGCAGGTTTTGTTTCCCATGCATCATTCCATGCCCATACAGAACTCCATGTTACAAGATATGTTGAAAGTTCCTATCCCAGATTACCACCCTTACTTCCTTGACACCAACAGAATGCAAATAACTTCAACTCCAACTACACACCCCATTATCCCACAACCTCCTACTTCACATACAACCTTTCATACCATATCTGGTTTTCCTATTCCACCATGGGTTCATCCAGTGAACCTCTTAATGACTCCAACAACATCTGTCAATGATACAATCGTTCCTGATAGTCCAAACTCAGGGCCTTTTTGAAGGTGTGACATGGAAATTGACTAACAAACTTATAGTAATAGTTTATAGTTGGTATATAGTTTATAGTTTATAGTTGGTATATTTTGCTCTCCAAATGTAATGAATATGGACACATACAGTATAAGTTTATATGTTTTTCTCCGAATGTAATGAATATGGACACATACAGTATAAGTTTATATGTTTTGCTCCAAATGTAAGAAATATAAAGACATGCATTTTATATTAATACATTTTGCTCGAAATGTAATCGTTGTTTCAGATGTGGAAACCAAATCAGCTCAGAATTTGTTAAAGGTTTACGTTAAATTGTTGCAACTTAAAATGAACACCGTGAAATAAAAACTGAAAGACAAGGATTTATTTGAATCTTGGTGAGGTAGAAACCTCACCTCTATATGGCTTAAAAACATAGAATTGTAGGTAACATTTTCCTTGAGTATTAGTAGTGTGAATACACACTGTTTCCACCCTGCTTCAACCGATCTCGACGCATAAAACTGCCGTTCCAAAGTTTTCCATGCAATCTGCACATGCATGTTTAGCCATTTATTAAAAAACTGAATTTGTTTGAACACAGAGAATGAAAAAAGCATAAGGATCAAATAGATAAAAAAATGGCACATGTAGAAAGGCTTAGAAAATTTGGCTCAAAACCTGTCTGAAAAGGGTCTGAGATTCAGCTCTCGGGTCCAAGCACTTCGGTCCTGGATGTGCAGCTGCCAGTACGTCTGAGCTAACAAACTGGAAAACAAAATGCAGTCAGAGCTTCAGAGAAAATGAAAGAAAAAAATGGCTAACAAAATGCAGTCAGAGCTTCAGAGAAAATGAAAGAAAAAAATGGCTAACAAAATGCAGTCAGAGCTTCAGAGAAAATGAAAGAAAAAAATGGCTAACAAAATGCAGTCAAAACTACAGAGAAAATGAAAGAAAAAAATGCGTACCTGTAAGGTCGTATTGTTCACTGTATAATGTTGTGGGCAATATGAATCCCTTGTGCTTGAACACCTCGAGCAAGGCACTGAGAAGCCACCCTTCACGCAAACCTCGCACAGGCTGTAAGCCCACTCACAAACAACCACCATTTGCAAAGGAGACAGTGTGTAACGCGTCCAAGGGAGACAGTGTGTAACGCGTCCAAGGGAGACAGTGTGTAACGCGTCATACCTAGACAGTGTGTAACGCGTCCAAGGGAGACAGTGTGTAACGCGTCCAAGGGAGACAGTGTGTAACTGCGTCCAAGGAGAGCAGTGTGTAACGCGTCCCAGGAGGAGAGACAGTGTGTAACACGTCCATAGGAGGAGGAGACAGTGTGTAACACGTCCAGAGGAGGAGACAGTGTGTAACGCGTTTGAGAAAAACAGTCTGGAACGACTCCAAAATGCGCCATGGAACAGTATGGTAAATGGCGGTTGAGCAAAACAGTCTGAAACGACTCCAAAACGTGCCATGGAACAGTCTGGTAAATGGTGGTTGAGCAAACCAGTTTGGAACATGTCCAAAACAAGCGCTGGTAAATGGTGGTTGAGCATTTAATTGTGGCTTATCTATTACGCGCGTCAAGATGAGGAGGACAGATACTGTTTCCCTCTTTTATTTCGAATTAAATGCTCAACACCTGTCCCATTGTTATGTGAACCACTTCGGGTCTCCACCAGTAAATGTGTTTATTTTGAGATATTTTATTTGATCGATCATATTAAAGTAGGATAAATTTTTATTTATTTATAACTAGCAAATAATATTACAATATGGGTGTTTGCATTCAAATTGGGAATTTTAAAGGAAACACATCCCTTCCTAAATGGATGAATTTGTTTTAAATAATTAAAAAATCTCCAAAAACACCAAGTACAATTCAAAGAGTTTAAAAGTTGAAAACTATGTAGATATACATTGTCTTCATATATCTAAGCTAAATCTGTATGTTTTACAATTTTTTAAAAATTAAACATAGATTTTTTAAATCTATAATACTTTACTTCCTTTGGCCCGAAGAGTTCAAAATGAGACACATTATTATGTTGTCACACTTAAAGTTGAAGGAATGTTTGGCCAAAGTATTTAGAGAGCATTTGAGGAATTCAAAAGAAATTCCTTAATAGGTCAATGATTTTAGATTTTCTCTTTCTTTCAATGAACATTAAATTTGATGGTCACCCATTATTATTATTTGCCTTCTATTATAAAAATAACATATAAGAATTAAGTCTCTCTAGATTCGTTAAAAGTGTCTCATTACTTTTTGTGGCATGGTTTTTTATTATTAATGACTCAATATCCTATTTCGCAAGATAAATGAAATCGTCTAGCTCCATATTTTCCTTATATATTGTATATTTAAGGGCCAATGACAATTATAAATTTACAAAATTTTGTTTTAATATATTAAGAGATTCCTTGGGTGTGAGGTTTCACCAAATGGGTCCTTTTTAAAAATCTTTTTAGTGTTCTATTTATGATAGGCCAAGGGTGTTCAAAGCATTTTTTTTGGACTTGCCCTTATGCCACCCATGTTAAGAAATGGATCATAATATTTTTTCTCCATATTATCTCTATTTTTGTTTTGTTTTAGGATTGTACATACTAACCAAGTTACATTGCTTTCATTTGGAATTTATTTAGAGATACTATTCTATTTCAGATTTGGAACATCTATAACTTATATTATTTTAAATTATTAACTTTATCCGATTAATTATTACTCAAGTAATAATTTTTTTACCTAATTTTTGCATATCTTTGAATTTAATTTGAAGAAAAGAAATTTCCATTTGGGTTATAACATTTGTAGTTCCTTCTCAATCATTATGAGAGCTTAAGATGTAATGTGAGCATAATTTCCTTCTATATCTTATCTTAGAAAGGATACATTATTTCCACAAATTATCTCCCCTCACTCATCTATTAGGTGATTAAAATCTTACTAAACATGGAAAAAAATTTATTGGACTTTTTTGTGGGATTATCTTTACAGCGCTAAAGGTGATAATCTTTAATGTCTTTTATTTTATTTCACTTAGGAAGGGATTTTATGTACCTTTGGCTATTGACAAACATGATGGACACGATGGTTAGGTACCCCTTAATCACTCATCAATATATCCCTCTTCTTGGGGTTCTTTATAGAAAGTTTGATTAACCTCTTAATTTAGATGCATGTATTTAACTAGGTTCCTAGTTTTTTTCGATGTCTTTATTTAAGTCTTAAACTTCAAAAAAATGATTATATAGGTCATGCATATTTAACGATCACCGTCTATTGTATTTTATCATTAATATATATGTACATGACTTTCTAATAAAAAGATATAGAATAACACAATATTAGTCACTTTTCGCTTCATAGTTTTGGTGTGTTTCCACATACCGCAATATGGGGAACCAATAGTTTAGTTAGTGCATCCATCCAAATATTTTTTTAACTTGTTTGTATTAAAAGTATTAGATATAACTTTTAGAATTAACACTTGAATAAAAATTAGTCATCACAACATATTATATTAAAATATTGAATAAAAATTAGTAATCACAACATGTTACATTAAAAACATAGTAAATAATGTATGATGATATATGAACACGTATATTATACATGACCATATAAACAAGCTTCGATCATGCAAGATAAAGTGATATATAACGACTCCATATGCTAGATTTTTTATATGGCAATATATATGATGAGTGAGATTTCCAAATTTAACTCCAAATTTTAATTATACATAGCTAAGATGCTACGAGAAAAAAAGGTAAAAATTTTCAAAACCTTATGGTACACCATCTATATGTTACATGATCACGAGAATTAGGTTGTTTCACTAGTTCACTCTTTCTCTTAGTAAGTTTTTTTATTGGTAAACAATTTTAATATGAGATATGAATTAGATAAGTCCTTGAAGTTATTAGAGATGACACTACTATAAATCAAATTTATGACATAACATAAAGTATGTAGTTCACTCTACCAACTAAGACACAACCCAAAAACATTTCTTTAATAAATTAACTTTATTTCATGCACATGATAAAAATCAAATTTGAGCTACCATTCCAAAAGTAGCTTTGTTCTTTCTTTGAACCAAAAATATTTAACTTTCTTTTCTTTTCATGGCCATTGAAGGTAGTTATTTCATCAATGTCAGAAGTTATGGATGTCTTTTCCAAGCTATTTTATAATTTAATTCTATGAGTCATTCAATTTTTGTAACTCGTGGTGAAAAAAATAATTAATTTTAATTATTGTGATCTATTTTATTTTCATTCATTATTTAATTATTATTTTACAAATATGTGATGTGATAAACTAACATAATTTATTTTTAAAAATATTAAAAAAACATAAAACATGAATCATGATTTATTTCCCCTCAACTGATACAAAATAACAACCACATATAATCATTATAATACATTAAGGCTATCCAAAATGTAATTACAATATAAATTAATAATAAAACAAATATTATAATTTAATTAATAATAAAAATTTAATCAACTTTTTCTATCTAGAAATCTATGATTAAGTAGTAAAGGTCTATCCATTTAATTTATGTCTTAAATGATATTAAGGAAACTATTTATTTTATTATAAAATGAGATTTTAAGTTATATAATTTACATTTAATATAAGAGTGGATTTGAGTGTGGAGAATATTTAAATGATCTAATTAATCATTGATTGAAATATATTGAGGCTATTCACTAGTGTAAACGCAGAGCTTTGTTATCATAATAATAAATTCAAAATTCATAATAAGTAGCATCCAATATTTAATTTATATTATAAATTAGAATATTAAGAATTAAATTCTATATTTTAATATTTTTTGGAAGAAAATATTAAAAAATGTATTGTGATTATGAAAATAGAAATAATCAATAATTATCCATTTAATTTAAATAAAAATAAAGAAATTGTTTATTTTATTATAAAATGGAGTTTAAAGTTATATAAATTTAAATCCAATATCGGTGTGGCTTGGAGTTCAGACAACGTTTTAAATGACTCATTTAACCATTTATTTATTGCAATCAAGGCTATTCAATGGTTTAAAGGTGGATTTTTGTTAGATAATAATAGAAAAATTTATATAAAAAATTAACAAGTATTATGCTAAGGCCCAAATTATAAAATAAACAAAGGCCAATTCTTACCGAAGAGTTTGTTGATTGAATTTAGTCTAAAATGTTATTAAATACCAAAAATTTTGTATTTAAAATATGAATTTGTAAACAAAAAACAAATTAGTTTTAGAGCCATCACATGCATTAGGTATTTTCCTTTCCACTTGAGCATTCACATTTTCATTTTGTTTCGATAAAATGTGTACTTAATTTAAGTAAATCATATACAATGAAAGGTAATTGCTTATTAAAAACCATCATAAAAGTGTTGAAAAACATTTTTATCGCATTGAAATTAAAACCAACTCTTCAAATATAATAATTGGTTATAATGAACATAATAGACTAAAACATCCCATAAATTTAGGATAACTTTATCTTAAAAATTATTAACATTCATGCTTTGTGAATTTGCATCCAACAAATGTGTACAATGGTTTGGAATACCACATGTGAGTTATCCCCTATTATGGCCCCTGAAGATCAATAACATGCACAACTCCTTATTCTTATAGTCAACATTTTTAAACATACATAAAATATTATTCATAGCTAGTTGGGATGTAATATAGAAAAATCCTCCATGACATGTTGAATCACCCAATATGTTAAAACTATTGTATTAGGTCACAAGTTCAAACCAAATAGCTGATAGGTGCATTTATGCATTCAATATTTTGTTGTCTTAAATAAATTCACAATGTTTATAGTCATCCTAACATTCCTTGTACATAGAAAAATTCAATCTATTGTAACTATCATGTAAAGAACAATAAATTGTAAATGATACAAGTATGACTTGTATAAAGTAATATGTAATAGAAACATATGTCATGACCCTTGTAATATGCATAAATTATTTTTTTGATGTCCCTATATAGCTAATTATTTATTGGACCCTTCCACAACCACTCGTAATGGATATAAGGAGTTATAAATGTCACAGTCCTTGTAATAACCTCAATACCGACTTTTTCAATGGAAATCACATCATTTTGATACCATAACAATATGTTTGTGTCTTATTTTTCCTAAAAGCATGTGCTTTCTTATGTGAAAGGTAGTGAGGGGAGCGAAACGCATCTCGAACTATTGTCCATTGTAGAAGCTTCTTTAGTAAAAAGGTAAAAAAATTGTTGCCATTGCATCTCACCATCATTATATTTTCCTTTTTGGGAGGAGAATTTTGATTTTTATTAGTTTACTAACTAGGTTAAGATGTTGGCTATGTATAACACTAATATGATCATTACATCAATGAAACAATGTTTGAAATATGAAAGGGGAGCCAATGTACAATATTGAATCATTTAAGGATTTTTTTAGGTAGAGATTTTACATTATTGTAATACCTCCTCATCGTATAGGCTTTGCAGCCTTGTAAAATCCATTCACCTGAACATCAACACAAAAATGGTGAAAAATTATTAAATTAGGGGATACACCCTAAAATAAAACTAAAAAGCATTTAAATTCAATACTTGGTTATAAACAAGTTCATTATCTCCTTTCATAACTAGGTTGGTGATGCCTTGATTGAGAGCATGTTGGATACCAGAATGAGGGCTTGTATTTTACAACACAAGAAACTCATAATAGTGTTGATAACAACAAGAGATGGGAAACAAGGAGATGATGATGTAAAAAGTGTGTGTGTGTGTGTGTAGGCTATGTCATTAAGGTTTAGGAATTCCACGTCTTCTTGTTTTGTGCCTATGTATGTCTCCACATTTGTCATCAAACTGGAATAGCTAGATGAATTTCATAGAGATAGATGAAAACATTGTAACCACCTAAGATTCTGAAGCTTCCTAAAACAACCCTAAAACTTCCTCGTTTTAAAACTTATTTTTAGATTTCATAACGTCAATTACAAAAATTAAAAGCTATTAAATATTAAAGTTAGATAAAATGAGTTTACATACAAAATTTCACTATACACAAATTTAATATAATTTATACTATTACTTTCATTTTAATAAAGGAATAATCCTATATCTCTTTAATATTAAAGTATGGAATTGGTAAATATACAAAAAAATACTAACATGTGATTGGTTATAAATATGAAATTAATTTATCATATTATTGTTATATAATCTTGATAAGGGCATTGAATATTATAACCCCAAATTCAAATATTCAATAACATGATTTATTGGCTAGAGAAATTTGAAAAGCATATTGTTATTATAAATATAGAAAGAGTGAAACATGAATCATGATGTTTTAACATTTTATTTACTAAAATTCAAATTTAACATCTATAAAAATTAACCTTGTATAATATTTGTATGATGTAGGTGGTTTATTATTTGACCTTCCTAATATTTTTTAAGTATTTGACTATGTATTGGTGTTGATTGATAATTATTAATTTTGATTTTTCTTTTAAGTATATGATTTCTTAATTAATATTCTACAAGAAACGTTTGAAAAGCATTGACAACTTCAAAGTTACTCCCTAGGGCCTTGCCTTGCCTTGCCTTATTTGATCGGAACACGCCCAAATTGCACACTTTGTTGATGTATGTATCAAACATTGTGCCTTCCTACAAGTAACTATGTATACAAATTCATCCTTATTTATTTGGCATAAAGCAATTTTCTACATAAAAATGCACACCGAGAGACCCTACTCATACAACAAAAATAGGTACAGAGCAAGGTCAACGCTACTTAGAGTGCGTTCAGACGAGCATTCCATCAACATGGACTACCACCTAGACTCATAGGAAATACCTTGACATCACTAAGGGGTGCACATCAAAGCCCTATTTTAATCTCGAAGTCAAAATTTACATGTGGACAATTTCTAATTGCGGCAGTGTAATTAAGTTGTGGCGAATGAAAAGGAGGAAATGAGATGCATTGAATAGTGACAATGCGTCTGGATACACAATGTGGCTCGTGAACCTCCTTTTAACCCAAATAGTACATATACGATTGGTGGGCGGGGTTAAATTTGGACACCACCTATGCACTCACAAATAATTTTCGAGTAACGGTAATTTTTCAATACTACCCTTCAAAAACACAAAATAATGTTATTTTTACCAATTATTCTATATTTATTATATCTTTTTGATATATATTTACATATGTTTTTATAATTTATATACAAACCTATATAAAAATTGACGGTCACGTTTTAAATGTGCAAGTCGCGTGTGACGGTTAGATAAAATATTTACAAGTATTTTATGTCTAAAATCATGAAAAAAGTCTATACAACCGTCAAATTTAACCCTTTAAATGGGTCCACTTTTGTCATACATTACACGACCTTTGGACTTCTTTTTAGTATCTTTTGAATAAAATTCGATTATTTGGGATACGGTTTTGTGTGCCCTGGTTTGTAGACTTCAAATATACGGTTCAAAAAAGGGTTTGATTTGATTATGGTAAATTGTTAATTTATTTAATATTTATATAATAATTGTTGAGATAAATACATACAACTAGCAATCATATGTGTACAATGTGAACGCGAACCGTATATGTTATTTTATTTAGAGGGATAGTTATTACTTTTGTAGTTGATGTTGATTAGGGGTGTGATTGATTTTATAAGAGTAGGAATATAGACGAAACATTACATTTAAAGGTTTTATCTCTACATTTCAAATTTGTTACAAATTCGTACATACACATTTGCAAATCTTATATCATGAGTGGTGTTTTGCGAGACTATTTTATTTGAACTAAACATGAATACATGAAGACTTCTCGTATATTTGCAGATTTTATATTATGAGTGGTAGCCTTTTGTGGCCAATTTTTTTGGCACTAAACATGAATACATTTGATACCACTTTGGATAGTTAATTACTTTGGATAGTTGATAAGGGGTGTGATTGATAGTGGAAGTGTAGGAATATAGATGAAGCATTACATTGAAAGGTTCTATGTGTACAATTTAAATAACCACAAGCTATTTATGCTTATAAGTGGATTAATGCAAGAAATAAAGTCTGTCTAATTAATCTAGTGTAGTCTAGCTAAGCAAAACATGGATCGCTAGAATTCATGATGGTAAATAACCACAAGCTATTTAAATGAAAGTTAATATTCTTTGTCTACATTCAAAGGTGACAACTAATTTTGAAGTTAAGATGAATTTCATGAATATATTCATTGTTATTTACTACTATTATTGGCTACTACTGTATTATTCTAAGTTACAATGCCCTTTAACAACAAAACAAACATTATCAAAAAGCACTATCATCCTCTAGGACATAGGAACTAACATACCACTATCAAATTAATAAGAGGATAGAAAACAAGTGACAATAAATATAGAAAAAAAATGCAATTAAAATATGCTCCATTTTCTCGAAGAAGAGTAAATTTAAGTAATAATCCTTGTCATTAATTGGTAATTAAGAATATACATAATATTTAATGCCATTGGTCACAATACGTAATGCCATGACAAACTTAACAGAATCACAAAATATCCTTGTAGTTATCGTATCAATTTGAGATGTAGAATCATTTACAAACATTATTATACATTTATAAAAGCAATATTAAATTGATGACCTCTAGTAAAGAAACCCACTATTTACCCTTATACTTTACTTTCTCTTAGATATAATAGATCCATGGTTCCAAGTACATTGGACAAGGCAAGATTAGTACATATCAAACATATTGACACCATGTATCCATAAATACATTGCCTTGCAAGCCTACTCACCTTTTCAACTTTTCTTACATTGGTAGAACACAACATCGTCCACTCTTGGATCCTTATTAGGTAAAATACATAGTCCAAGAATTTGTTTTTGATAACACATAAATTAAATTCGTGCACTCTAGTTCTAAAAAATATTGGGAAATTTCTTCTTGTCTCAGTTGCTACACATATGCTCATATTAAAATGCTGACAAACTAGACATAAGAATACCAAACATAAGTTTAATGCCATCTGAGAAGATCTATGAAACAACAGAATTCTATCATATATAACCAATTGAGATATTTTGATAACGACTGACCTTTAGTGAGGCACACATCTAGTTGTTAAACATACTAAAGATGTAAATCCTGAAAGTTATGATTAGCTTGTTCATTTTATTTTTTTCATGATGAAAATCCTGTGTATCTAACATATTGAAGAATCATTTTTTGAAACTGTAGCTTAGCTACATGAACAGAGTGTCCTGTTACTGGATTGAAGGTATTTTTTCTAGTATGAGCACTAGACGATATACGTAGAAAAAAATTGACATAGAATAGGATCTGAGAGGATAGGAAGAGTAAGAAAAAGTAGCAACCAAATTGATAGGTTTAGAATAGAAAGAATAAGAAAATTGGATGGCATTCAAAGTAGAATTTTTTGTAGTATCTTGTCAAACAATTCATATCCATACCAAATTTAAAAAACTGGTTACAAATTTCACTTCAATGCCCAACCATTGTCATTGTTATTGGATCTACATCATTTTTTTGTCATATCAGTTCAATCCTTTAACCAGGTGGAAGTTCATCACAAGATTAATACTGCATACCTACATTTATGCTTTTCCATGTCAACATGACATCAAATCATGCAAGGAAAGCATTTAAAGAGAACACAAACCCAATAAGCATATTATTCTTGTAATTTATTTGTAATTATATCTACAATTAAAATGTGCATATACGATGACAAAATGAGAACCAAAGAAAATCTAAACGAGAAATATATAATTGGCTATGGTGCTACAAGCATTGTTTAAAAATAGCATAGCTTATATTCACACCTGGGAGGCCAGATATAAGTAGGCACAAAAATAAAACCACTAAACACAATATTGTATTTAGCAACTAAGTATTCAATACATTAAATTATTCAAAGCACATTTTTCTAGCAAAGAAAGGGACCAAAGAAGTTGAGTGCTCAACTGAAATTAAGTAAGTTGACTGGATCTGTTGCTGTCAACTGGCATCAAACTACAGGAAATGTCTGACAACAACATCAGACACTTGCATCGGAGCTGTATTAATAAATTTCTGACCATAACATACATGTTCTCCCTTTCACTCTAATTTCCTTCAAATTTACAATAAACCCATTTACAAAGACCCTAAAATACAGATCTGGCCATATGAAATGGACAGATCACACTGTTCGTAGCTGCATTTCTCTATAATTTTGAAAATAAATTATCTTTAAAAACCTGGTTAGGATCAAAATTTTCAATGTAACAGTTACAATACCCCTGAAAAACAAATCATGTTAAACATTGACAAACCAAGCATTCGGTACTGTGGATTTTTTTACGCAAATTTCTTAGGCAAAAAAATTCCATAATTCCTCTTATAAGGGTAGATAGGGCTAAACCCACTAGGTGAGAAAATTTAGAATTCCATGGCCCCAGGATAAAAGAAACTCTTATCTTCACATAGGGTTTTTTTCCTCTCGGTCCAATTTCCCTCAAAACTGACATAAACCTGAACATGCAAAACAAGCAGATCTTAGAGTTAACTCTGCAGTGAACTATTGAACTATATCCTTTTACCTAAAAATAGGTTAAATGTTTTCTCGACTCAATATACACAAAACAGGGAAAAGCCACGTAGATAAGAAAATCTAGAACCCCATACCCAGAAATTTAAGAAAACCTCAACTTAAGGGTATTCCCCTTTAAGCCCAACTACCTTCCAAACTACAATAAACCCCCACTTAAAAAGATCAAGATCTGAGGATTTGACATGCGCAGATCTTAGAGTTGTTGACATTGTTTAAAATTTATCCTAGATTTTCCATGCAATATGGAGATGTCTTCTGAAAAATCAAATACTCGCACCAAGAATTCTTTGAACAATTTCCCACGAAGAAGGTGTTCTTATCTCCTTTTACACCAAACATGAACAAACCCACTTGGATATGAAAATACTAAAAACCCTCCATAAATGTTTGACAATTTTAACAATTTTCTTAATTCCTTTGACAACAAATAGTACAAGATTAAATTTATGAAAAGATTGCTGAATAAAGCTGATATAACTATACTCCAATCTTCCCATTAAAAATGGTGGTACTCCAAGAAATCATTTCTTTTGCAGAAGTAATGATTTGTTTCCAAATTGAGATTAAATTTATCATAAAAATCTGATCCTTAATCTTCCCCTTCATAAGGAATAGATACAGAAATTCAATCCCCCTTGTGAATTATATATTTAGAGAACACAAATATAAGCACAAAAATACCAAAGCCATTTTGGAAACTATAGAAGTCTTCACTCTAGAATTGTGTTTGTGTGGTGATAATTTTGCCATAAAATATAAGAGTTTGCTTCAGTATTCAACAAAACAAATACACACTTAAAAGCTCATTCAAAAGCTTACAGTAAACCAACAATCCATAAAATCTATATTGTCATGAAGTAAAATTTCAATCCCTTGGATGGTGTGTTACCCAAATATTTCTTGTGATGCAAACTTCCATTGCATCATATAAATGTTATGTTTAATAAATATAATATGGTTGCAATAAAACTTTTAGGTGTTTGTAGCTATCACATGGAAGTGTTACAGTCATGATGTAGATATGCTAATCCTTCTGCAACACTATCAGTAATCTTTAGCTGGGTGTCCTACTCTAGCTTGATCTTATTTGATGATCCTATACGAAAATTAAAATTCAAAAAAAAACTTTTTAATTTCTCCAACATTCCATTTTTCTTCATAACATAATCATTGTACTCACCATATAGGATGTCCCACAGACTTTAATTTACCATGTAATCATAAAACAAAAGGTTTCCATGCGGAGAAAGCGAATATCCATGAAGAATCACAACATTCCGATGGTTGATGCTTCAAACTCAGATTACAATTGTGTAAAATTAGAAGACTCATTAGGATTGTGAAGTGATAACTCAAGAATAGCATGATATCGAGAAGAGGTTTCATTCACTCTGGTTGCCTCAGTTGCTCTGTTTTGGTTGCCCCTATGGAGTAAGGTCATTTACCTAGAAGACCCAAATTCCCAATCATTGAAGTTTTTCAGCATTGTGTAGGTTTTCCCGCCTTTGTCGCTCCATAACACATCACAGAGGCAGCTCTTCCTTACATAACACCATCAACAAGCTCTGCATGATGTATAAAATTCTTCCTAATCTTAAAAAAATTACATACAAAGAATCATTGGACAAATGCCTCACGAAATGCAAGCTAATGTGAATGAAACCTCACTCCATAGGGCAACCAAAACAGTGTAACCAAAGTCAATCTTGTTAATCTTAGTAATTTGTAGCTTGGAAAGCTGTTTGTCCTCATCCAATTGTTATTTGGACAGCCTAGAATTTAGAGAAATAGTTGTTTTTGTCAAACAAATATTGTTAGGATAAGAACAATTGTTATCTAATATTGACTCCTTTTAGGTGACACCTCATAACCAAGGTTGTTATGGTTATTGAGTTGTCTTAATCTCAGCCGATCATTTGTATTAATCTCAGCCGTTGATTTTCAACGAGAGTAGTATATAAGGGGGTCATTGGGGTCATTTGTAACAAGGAAGTTTTGAGAGAAACTTGCAGTGTTAGCAAGTAGTCTTGCAGTGTTAGCAAGGGCACAGTGATAGCGTTGGAGATAGCAGTGGAGGAATATCAGTAGGAGGATTAGGAGATTGTCGGAGCTCTGCCAGTAAGAGGCAAGCAGTATTTGTATCTCTTGATTTGCTGAAGTTTAATATATTTCTCATCTGTAGTACTGGTTTTCCCTACGGGGTTTTTCCAGGGACAATTGTCCGAAAATATTGTGTTCACCTTGTTGGGTATTTCTTATGTGTTTGTATTTGTGAAGTTACAGTTGTGTTATTTTCCAATATTTGTTGATCAAATAATCTTACAAGATAGGAGGTTAATAATCAGTAACTGTAATAGATTTTTCACATGGTATCAGAGCTTTGTTCGGGTAGAAGAGATTTACCCTAGGTGAAAGAAAGTGAGGGTTTATAAAACCCAGTTTAACCTCTTCAAAATTATTATTATTATTTTCTTTTAAGATGGCCTCAGCAGGTTTAAGAGATCAGGACAGATTGGATGGAGCCTCGAATTTTGGTGTCTGGAAAGCCAAAATTTCTTTATTGCTGGAAGAGAATGGTATCAAGGAATATGTGACCACTGTTGTACCTGTACCTACAGATGCAACACAACTCTTAGCATATAAGAAGGAAGATGCCAAGGCGAGGAGGCTGATTCTTGACGGTGTCAAGGATCATATTGTTCCGCATATTGCAGAGTTAGATACAATGAAGATGATGTGGGATGCCATTATGAATCTGTACCAGAATGCTACCACTAACCGGAAGCTGATTCTCAGAGAAAAGTTGAGGAATACCCGGATGAATAAGGGAGAAGACATCACAAGTTACCTCACCAGACTTAGACTTGTCAAGGATGAATTGGCAGCTGTTGGAGACAAACCAAGTGATGACGAGCTAGTGAGAATAGCCCTAAATGGGTTTACTAAGCAGTGGGATGTCTTTGTTCAAGTCATCAATGGACGAGACACCTTACCGAGTTGGGATCGACTATGGAGTGATTTCACTCAGGAGGAGCTTAGACTAAGTCTTGTCAATGGAGCCAACAATAAGAGTCAGAAAAGTGAGGTGGAACAGGAAAATGTTGCCCTAGCGGGTAAAGGGAAAGCAAAGAAGGGGTCTAGTAAAGCATCAAATTCACAAGGTGAAAAGAAGAAGAAAGATTTTTCGAAGATCAAGTGCTATGGCTGTCACGAGTTTGGCCACTATGTCAGCGATTTCCCAGAAAGGAAGAAGAATGAAAAGAAAGGCAAGAAGCAAGTTGTGGCTTCAGCAAGTGCAGATGAGCTCTTTAGTAGAATGGAAGATGAGTTTTCACTCATAGCATGTATGGTTAGCTCAACCTCACAGAGTGTTTGGTACATAGATAGTGGGGCGTCATATCATATGACAGGAGTTAGAGAATACTTCTCCAGTTATAAGGAAGAGAGCACAAGAATCCAGATCTCTATGGGGAACATGTCCAAACTCAACTCAGTTGGGAAAGGAACTATTCAGTTTCAGAGGGAGAGTGGTAAGATTATTCCCCTTCATAATGTGTTGCATGTTCCAGGCTTAGGGATGAATTTGATTTCTATATCTGTCCTTCAGGACAAAGGGTACAATGTACTCTTTAGAGGGGCACATGTGTTGATCAAGCACAAGGATTGGAAATCACCCACAGCTATTGGAGTTAGGAGCGGTCGACTTTATAGGCTGCAGTTTGATATTCCTAAGGCACTCATGAGCAAAAGTAATCTTAGAGATCAGGGAGAGCTATGGCATAGAAGGATGGGCCATATCCATCATGGAGCCCTTAAATTACTTCATGAGACAGTGACAGGTGTTCCTGAGGTGAGCACAGAGCACGATGATGTATGTAAGGGATGCGTGTTGGGGAAGTTTGCTAAAGCATATTTTCCAAGGAGTGACACCAGATCCAAGGGCATTCTTGATCTAGTACATTCAGATGTATGTGGACCAATGTCAACGAATTCTCTCAGAGGGTATGAGTACTTTTTTACTTTTATCGATGATTTCTGTAGGAAGACATGGATATACTTCTTGAAGACCAAGGATGAGGTTTTCAGTCGCTTCCAAGAGTTCAAAGCTCTTGTGGAGAATTCGACAGGAAGGAAGATAAAAGTTCTTCGGTCAGACAATGGAGGTGAGTACAAAAGCAATGAGTTCTAGGAGTTCTGTACCAGAGAAGGAATCAAGAGAGAGTGGATTGTTCCTTACAATCCGCAATAGAATGGAATTGCTGAGAGGAAGAATCGGTCTATAATGGAGGCATCAAGGGCTATGTTGCATGACCAGGATTTACCCCATTATCTGTGGGCAGAGGCATGCAATACAACAGTATACATACAGAATAGAGTTCCACATAAGGTACTAGGGAAGATGACACCAGAGGAAGCATTCACTGGGAAGAAGCCAGATGTCAGTCACTTTAGGATCTTTGGGAGTTTGGCATATTGTCACATTCCTAAGGATACACGTACCAAGTTAGATCAGACTGCAGAGAGAGGGTACTTTGTGGGGTACAGTGAAATCTCTAAGGCATATCGGATATTCATTCCAGGGACCAGGAGGATTATTGTTCGACGTGATGTCAAGTTCATGGAGGACAAGGCATTTAGAAGGTCTAGAGATTTTCCAGTAGATGATCAGAGTGAGCAGCCAACAGAAGCTCCAAGGATCACTCAATCAAGTCAAGGGCAGCAAAGCTCGAGTACAGTTACTAGTACAAGCATAGACTCAGGAGGAGAGAGTTTTCAAAGTATGGAGCAACAGGTGCAAGAAGAGATGCATCAAGAAGACATGGAGCTTGATATTTCATCCTCTACAGTTGGCAGCAAGAACCGTGAGGTTCAACAGACACAGAAGAATACTCAGGAGTTAGTGGGTACTCCTAGGAGGAGTGATAGACAATGGAAACCACCAGCCAGGTATGATGACTATGTTGCATTAGTTAGTATGTTGGTAGATAGTGAACCTTCTAGCTATCAGGAGGCTGCACAACATCAAGTGTGGCAAGAAGCAATGGTTGAGGAGTATACTTTAATTATGCAGAATGATGTGTGGGAGGTAGTGCCTAGACCAAAAAATAGGGCAGTGGTTGGATCACGCTGGATCTATAAGATCAAGCACGGTGCAGATGGTAGCATCGAGAAATATAAGGCAAGGTTCGTGGCAAAGGGGTTCTCTCAGAAAGAGGGAATAGACTACGAGGAGACATTTGCTCCAGTTTCCAGGTATACTTCTATATGAGCTGTAATCTCAATTTCAGCACAGATGGGATGGCAGATCCATCAAATGGATGTCAAGACAGCGTTTCTTAATGGTGAGTTGAAAGAGGAGGTATACATAGAACAACCAGAAGGCTTTATAGCACACAACAAAGAGACCCACATGTGTAGATTGAAGAGAGCGTTGTACGGACTCAAGCAGGCTCCCAGAGCGTGGTATGAGCGCATTGATAGTTACTTGCAGGAAATGGGCTTTGTGAAGAGTGAGGCAGATGCTAATCTCTACTACTTGGTAGTTGGAGGTGAGATTCTCATTCTTGTTCTATATGTAGATGACTTGTTTCTTACAGGTTCACTGGGGCTCATAGAAGAATGCAAGAGGGATCTTGCAATGGAGTTCGAGATGAAGGATTTGGGACTCATGCACTACTTTCTAGGCATGGAGGTATGGCAGAAAGATGGAGAGATTTTCCTTGGGCAAGGGAAATATTGCATGGAAATCTTGAAAAGGTTCAGGATGGAAGATTGCAAAGCCATGTCTACACCCATGATCATGAATTGGAGGAAGGTAGACACATCTAGGGAGAAGGATGTAGACCCCACCTTATACAGGCAGTTGATTGGTTCTCTCATGTATTTGGTCAATACCAGGCTAGATATAGCTTTTGTAGTTAACTCTCTTAGTCAGTTCATGGTTGAGCCAAAGAGAGTGCATTGGACTGCGGCAAAGCATGTTCTACGTTATTTGCGAGGTACAATCGAGTATGGAATTAGATATGCTTGAGGTGAAGGAATCAAGTTGATGGGCTATACTGATGCAGATTGGGCAGGTAGTACAATGGACAAGAGGAGCACTTCAGGGTGTTGTTTCAGTCTGGGATCAGGAGTTGTATCTTGGTTCAGCAGAAGTAAAAGTCGTGGCTCGAGTTCGGCAGAGAGTCGAGTACATAACAGCTAGCATGGCAACATGTGAAGATATATGGCTTCGGAAGTTGCTGGTAGCCTTGTTTGGTTAGAAGGTTGAGACTACGGTGATACACTGCGACAATCAGAGTTGCATCAAGTTGACTGAGAATCCGGTGTTTCATGATAGGTCAAAACATATAGACATCAAGTATCACTTCATCAGAGATTGTGTACAGCGCGGGTTGTTAAGCTACAGTTTGTACCTACAGATCAGCAGGTAGCAGACATTCTGACAAAGGCATTGGGGAAGGCAAAATTTATCTTCTTCAGAGAGATGTTGGGTGTCATGCAGAACAACTTCCTCGCTAAGAGGGAGTGTTAATCTTAGTAATTTGTAGCTTGGACAGCTGTTTGTCCTCATCCAATTGTTATTTGGACAGCCTAGAATTTAGAGAAATAGTTGTTTTTGTCAAACAAATATTGTTAGGATAAGAACAATTGTTATCTAATATTGACTCCTTTTAGGTGACACCTCATAACCAAGGTTGTTATGGTTATTGAGTTGTCTTAATCTCAGCCGATCATTTGTATTAATCTCGGCCGTTGATTTTCAACGAGAGTAGTATATAAGGGGGTCATTGGGGTCATTTGTAACAAGGAAGTTTTGAGAGAAACTTGCAGTGTTAGCAAGTAGTCTTGCAGTGTTAGCAAGGGCGCAGTGATAGCATTGGAGATAGCAGTGGAGGAATATCAGCAGGAGGATTAGGAGATTGTCGGAGCTCGCCAAGAAGAGGCATAGCAAGATATTTGTATCTCTTGATTTGCTGAAGTTTAATATATTTCTCATCTGTAGTATTGGTTTTCCCTACGGGGTTTTTCCAGGGACAATTGTCCGAAAATATTGTGTTCACCTTGTTGGGTATTTCTTATGTGTTTGTATTTGTGAAGTTACAGTTGTGTTATTTTCCAATATTTGTTAATCAAATAATCTTACAAGATAGAAGGTTAATAATCAAGAATCGTAATAGATTTTTCACAAATCTACAAGAGAAGCATGGGGTATGTAATTCATCTTTTTGATCTTCTGGTAGGATAGATAAGGTGATCCAAAACAATAAAAATATGATCCTTGTTTTGTATTCTATTTGGTTCTACACATGTAAAATACCTAGGTCTCAAAAAGAAGGAAAAAGAAGTTGAATACCTTGTATTGTAGACCTCTTGTTTCCCTAATGAGTCGGGAAAACTACATCAAATGTGTAATGGCAGCCAAAATCCCTCTTCAATCTTAAATAGTTATTTTCATTTACAAAATCTTTAAGTAGAGGTCCCTGTTGTTCGAAACAAAAAAAAATTGTGGCAAGAAAAATAACCTCAATGATAGTAGTACTGCTAAATGTGAGCCCAACTGGGTGGGGTTGGATTTTACTTACCATAGATGTGCTCACAATTCTCTTTGGCAAAGCAAGCCGTGATTTGTGTTTCTCCACCGAACTAGGGTACCTTCACGTTGTCCTAAGTGTAGTCACTTGTAATTTTGTTTTGAAAATTTTCATTGCCATACCTGTCGGTGATCTCAAACATGGCCGAAAATGGGCGCTGTGGAGCACCACCACGAAGGAAGGAAAGGAATTCCACCCAATTCCTGGTCATCCAAAAAAATCTTTACACACCCTAAATGCCCCACGTGCACAAAAAATGGCCAATCCGACCATCAAAGCTGAAATAAGAAGTGAGCAAACTCAAACAAAAACAAAAACAAAAACAAGAGATTAACCGTAGGCGAGTATACCTAAAATTTAAAATAAGAAATCAAAACCATGAAAATCCTCCACATTGGATCATGCCACTAGAATAAGGTTAAAAATCCAAACCCATAAACCCGAATCTAAGATCTTGAATTAATAAAATTTGTAAAAGAGGTAACAATTAAAACAACTTTAAAAAGTAAAAACGTCAAAACAACCGTCAAAATTAGGTTAGTTTTGTAATGCCCCATTGGGCATTGACTTCCGTTTCTGCCACCTTGCCCCCATTGCTTTTCGTTGAACATTTATTTGAGCTCCTTTTTTATCGTCAGGTGACTTTGACCTTATTGTGGAGTTATTTTGGAATAGTTTCTTCCCTTCTTTCGCTTTGTCTCGCCATCTCGTTCTGTCGTAAGTGCACTTTTGTTTCCGAGGGTCATTTCTAACTTTCGTCTAGTGAGCTTATCATGCTTTTGATCGGTGAAATGTGTAATGACTTTTGTTGTTAAAAGTTCTAATAGAATATTAAAACCTTTTCAAGGCATTTGGGCATGTTAGTAGTCTTTTCTAGCCTTGGTTTACGTGGAAGGGGAGAGAGGTTGGGTGGTGGTGCCTTTGAAGGTGGGGACTATGTTTTTTTTTTTTTTATGTTGAAGGACCCATGATAATTTCTAAAATTAATGTTTTATATACCAGCCTTGTTTCTCCTGGCAAGCGGCCTGTCCCCAAAGCGTGGGGCTCCAAAAATAAAATAAAATAAAATTTATGCTATGGTTAGCTGGCGGATGGGTGACATTTCTTGTCACTTCTTAAATGAACTTTTAATTCTTGTTTGGCATGAGACGGTGGAAGATCTTTCTTCCTTTTTTCTTGCTGACAGGACCAATTGGATGGTTGGTTCATTAATTTGCTGCCATGGCTCCCTGTCGTAGCCTGCAAATATTATCTTGTGGATCACTGGCTCCAGGTATACTGGCAAGGAAACATGGGTCGACTCAATGGAGCCCGACTATGAGTCAAGTTTGAAAATCATGGAGGGAGGGGTGACTCCCAGTCGCTGTATTTTGAAAAAAACGGCCAGGCTTAGATGGATGAGCTTGAGCAGGAAAGTTCCTCTGAGACAAGTAAAGCCGAGACCCCTGACCTCGGAAAGAATTTGAAGAGCCCGTGATCCAGCATAATGCCAAAGGCATTGGATGATGCAATGGGTCAACGTGGACTGAGCTAAGTGTGAGCTCGCGTTGGAGAGTAGAGAGTTGTAGGGCGGAGTCATCTGCCGTGGCTTTGTTTAGCTTGTCCAATGATCTCAAATTGTTACACTTCATGCCCATAGGATCTAGTGTGCAGTAGAAAAACCAAAGCGCTTCAACTCAACAAGATGAGCAAGGCCAAATCAATTAGAAGGAAAATTATTCCACTTCGACGCTGAAGGAAGTGGTCAAGTTTGTAAATTCTTCCGAATGGTTTGCGACCTCCTCCCGCTCCCTTCCTCCCTGCTCGTGAAGTTCAGAGAAAATATTATAGTGGGGCGCACAGAAATGGGTTTGATACGGTGGGTAGATGAAGGCTGCAAGCTAGTGAGGTAGGCGTGTTACCTCCACTTCCATTGGGTCTTTGCGGGTGTGTTCTTGCTCGGGAATCCACAAAGCAAATGCTGAACAAAGAGTAGCCAGGCAACGAGGCATGTTGCAGTATAGTAGAAGCCTTTATGAGTGCTTCCAACAAGCAGGTTTTCCAACTATGTTGTTATCTGTTCAGTATCAAATGCATCCTCAAATTTGGGTTTCTCCTTCAAGATATTTTTTTATCAAAATCGACTATGTGACAGTAAAAGTGTTACCAGGAGACCTGATGAAGTTTATTGCAAAGATTCTCTATTGAGACCTTACTTGTTTTACGATGTAACTCATGGAAGAGAATCTCATAGAGGTGGATCTGTTTCATATCAGAATATTCATGAAGAAAATTTCCTTGGTGCGTATTCCTACCTTATTCCCCCATCGATTTGTGGCATTTTGTCATGTTTTGATGCTTCGTGGATTCTCTTTCTCCTTGCATACATTAGATTGGAGGCATGTTCTTCTTCAAATTTCCATTATCCTTGTTCCTTGTGGTTGCATGTTTCGATGTCTCTAAATCTTTTTCAGCCCCATCTTTAACTTGCATCTGCGAAGGTTGTTTAGGAGGGTTGTATGTTTGGGTGTTGTCCCTTTCTTTCAGTATGTGTTGGAAATTTTTTCATTAAAACCATATTGTGCATACTTAGTCTTGACATTATCTTCTCCTCTAGACCACCGCGATGGATGCTTTTCGTTCGACGTTTCTTATAAAATGGAGCTCTGCCTGTGCTAAGCATGTTTTGTTGGAGAATGGAGCTTGATTGCCCAGCCTATAAAAAGGGGAGATTCGACATGAGGATTGTTGTTGCTGGTCCGGGCGGTGTCCATGAAACCTATTGAATCTGGAGAAAAAGGCAAGATATTTCTACACTTTTCTACTGTTATTATATTTAAAATTATTGCGAAATCGAACCACTTTTTCCTTGCATTGTTTTGTCAGTTGGATGTCATGATGGGAGGTTTCCCCTTTCTACTTGTTTCTTCTTGTTTTAGCTTTTATCGTTGTCAGTATGTTGGTCGAAAGGATGCGTGTGCCCTCTCCTCTGGGTGTTATGTTTCTCTTGCTCGAGTGATAGACCTTCGTCTGTTTGTTTATGTATTAATTCTTCTCTGCGATTGAGTTGCAAGTTATTATGTTGATCAAACTAGTATTTTCGTTATCATAGAAGTAATTTTACGATAGCTATGAAGCCCCTCCCTAGCACCCAAGTTTGTCTTTTGACGTTTTTGTTAGCTCCTTCGCAAGTCCCTTTGATAACCTTTTGGCATCGAGAAAGAAAGGTTGTAGGATTAGTGTGATCAATGCGTGGGCTAGCCAGCTTAGAGTTTCGGTATTAAAACTTTTAGAATGAAAAGGTTTGTGTGCAATGTGTTTTCCGTCTCGCGTGTTTAGACTCTTATATTATCTTTCATCTTGTTTCTAGGCTTTTAAGGCCATCCTCAAGAAGTACCTTGACCATCCCTATCAACTTGAACCATAACTAGCTTTTCGGATCAACTAAGCTCGAGGTTTCATTGTGCGAATCCAATACCTCATTGACACTAGAATAGTTTTGGTCTAATCCCCTCTGTGAATTATTGTTGATGGCGTTTTCTATTTTTCCTAACTTGTGTTATTTCTCCTTTATAATGTTAAAGGCTATTAATTAATATTGGTCGGTTTTTATGCACGTAATTACCTTAATATTTTGTGATGGAAATTTCCTTAAATGTGATTAATCTTCGGGAAAAAAAAAAAAAACTCATCTTTCATTTGATAGTCTTATGGAATCATAGCGGAAGGTTTTGTTTTGATAATGTCACTTAGAAATTATGTTTGAATCTATGTGTGACGGTTGACTGTGTTACCAAGGGTTGCCTTAAAATATGGTTGCTTTGGGAAATGGGTAATTTATTTTAAATTAACCAAACATAGAATTGTTGTGGAGGTTTGCAAATATTTAGTGTTATAAAATTTGTTGATGACATTATTGTATACTCTTGTTTGATGGAACTCCCTTCTTCTCTCGTGTGTTTGCTACTAGCCTGTAAGACATTGGCCCTTCTTGAATGATTGCAAAATCTTTGTATTTAATGGTCAAAACTAGTATACTTTACTTCGCTTCGAAATTTATGTTGTGTGTATACTCTATTTGATTTCCGGTTTGAAACTCGATTATACATGGCTTTTGAGTTAATTTTGAAACCCGTGGTTCCCCTTCCTTGGGCCGATCAATTCTTGTTCTTTTAGAAATATATTATTTTAGCCTATGCGTTTGGTACCTTTGATAAATTTCTAGATGGTTGGTCTATATATCAAATCTCAATCTTGTAATTATTATTTAATTACTTACTTGATGGGAATTTTGTTTTTGCTAGATTGTTTATTTCTCCTTATAGGGCCAAGGGCCATTCTCATACGATTGCTATACTTTCGTTGCTTTTACTCCTAACTGAAGTACAAGGTCTTCTCCTTCTTGATAGGCATGATAGAGACTTTATTATAACTTGATGTGTTGATAGTGTTTAGAGGTTTGACCCAATTCTTGTAATAAAGTGCTTCTTTTTGTGGTATTGTTAGATAATAGTTATGGTGGTTTTGTGTAGCCTTATCTTGCTCAGTTCTCGTGAACTGACTCTTGTGGAAAATTTGTTGCAGATGGATTTTTTTGCGAGTAGATGAGAGATAGACTTGTAGATTTTTACATCAACCTCAGTTGAGAAGTTATTTTGCATGAATCCTTTTTATATTGTTCAACTATTGATAACATCTAGTGGAAATTTTAGAAGAGGATCATTGTCTTAGTGTATTGTATCGTGGATTATGTCGTCTTAACTTTGGAACCTTGAATTGTCTGTATATCTTTGAAAATACAAGGAAATTTGTTTACCGCTTGTTGAGTGACCTTAATGGATTATCGGTATTCTAAGAATTGATGTAACCTTATTTCGTCTTCGTAAATGAATATTGTTAAAACTTTTCCCCTACGATTAAATGTTGAGTTAAATCTTTCTAAGACTTAGTAATTGTGTGTTATAAGTAAAATAAAATGGGTTGTTTAATACTTATAGAAGTTAAACTAAAATTTATATTGCAAATAAATTAGTGTAGAGGTGACCAACTTGAGAGCATGTAATTCCATAAGTGATCAAAGATGAAACTATCCTTTGTTAAGTAACATTATATAACTTGATATCCCTAGCTACACTAATGAACACTATCCCTTTCATGGTGAAATTCTTAAACGAACGTAAGGGAAATCTATGGTTAGATCTGGAAGATAATAAGATTTAATAAGCAGGAGAAAACACTTTAAAAACCATGCAATCTATCTCTTAGCCATTGGATGGTAAATTGTTTTATTTTTATAAAACTCATTTAGTAAAGCCTAAGTAAAATCTTTAATAATTCTGGTTAAGTTCTCAAGTTTCAATTAAATCTTGGTAATAACAAATGAGGTCTTGAAGATGATTTCAACTCAACCTTCTCCCTCTAACCTTTTCCCAAGGTGCTTTGTCTTTCTTCTCTTAAGTGTGTTGAACGCAAACCCATGTTGTCATATGGGCATGAACAAGTTCTAGTAGCGTAAGTGTAAATAGATGGCCTTGTGGAATTAAATTACCCCTTTCTCTAAATAAACGAATTAAGAAAATAAATGTCATAATAGAGAAGATTTAAAGATGATTACTCAGTGTAAAAAGAATAAACTTAGCTTGGTAAGATGAATTGTATGAATCATATCTTGAGCCTCCTTGAAAACGTAAGCTAAGAATTGCAAGATGTCTTTTTAAAATAAATAACCCTCAAGAATATCTCATTGTGGATGGCCCTAACTGTAAGTGTGTTCTGTGGTTGGACTTCTATGTTGTCATGTCAAAAAGAAAAAGTGTATTATCCTTTTGGGTGTGAACGTTTCCGTGCTGACCTTGTGGTCATCCCCGTAACAAGTGGTTCCCAGAGTTGGTTGTAACTTTGTGATGACATGTTGTGTCGTGTTATGTGTGGAAGCAAGTCAAAAAAAAATTTATCCTGTCTTTTACTATGTTGTTCGTGTGTGAAATTTTTGGGTTGTTACACTTGGTATCAGAGCATAGGTTCATGCTCTCGAACCTCTGGGCCAGCTTGGAGTGGTGGTGGTGTTACATGATGATACTGCATGATGATGATGATGTTGCATGATGGTGGTAGATATTGGAAGAGTAATGTGCTTTAAGCGTGATGTGATCCATGTCGTAATTGTGATATTGTGAACGCACATGATGTGTATGTCACTTTGTGCGTGTTTGTGATCATGTTGATATGTTGGGGATGGGAGTATTCTCTCTCCTTCTTGTGGATTCTATGAAGAGTTCACGTGTGAATTATTGTTTGTGATGTGTGAAAAGAATTATAATGTGGATGACATAGTGTTGGAGCATTGTGACATATTGTGATATGTAGGTGTATCAATGTGTTGTATGACTAGATTGATGTTAAAAGAAATGAGTTGTATCATGATGTTTTTACCATGTTTTGAAGAAATGTGTGTACCACCTTGTTATGTAGCAATGGATGTTATGTTGTGATGTACTATGTTCATCGTATGTATGATTTGTGCAAATGTGTAATGCTTCATGTTGTGATTTGGGGTCATACGGTGAGTGTATGAACCCTATCGTATGGTGATTACACTTTGGGTGCGTAATGTGGCAAAGTGATGTGTTACACCCTTAGGTGAATGTATGATTGTGATCTGCCTTGTATATGTACCACCATTGTGTTAGTAATGTAGTTACATGTTATGTTGTGAACCTTACGCTAACCGACCCTGAGGGAAATCGGTAGAAGTGTATGTTGAGAGTGAGGAATGGTGTACCATGGGTCAATAACTCGAGCCGAAATTTGGTTTAGTAGATAACAACCTGTGATTCTTTCCTCTCTCCTATGTGGTTGTATGTATGCAACGTAAGTGCAACTATGACTATGTTTAGCCTTGTCGAAGTAGTGGCGGGATGATTCAGATAGAGGTGATGACAGTTGTATTATTGATATGTATTTTACGAGCTGAGGCTCGATGTTCCGAGTGCTAGCAACTTGTTGAGTACCCCTTTTGTGGCTAGATAAGGCCACACAGTTATCGTAATGTGACATTATTATAAGTTGATTTTATTCATAAATTGAGCTTTTTACTTTATTTTGTAAGGACCAACAACTTTTCTTGATTGCCATGCTTTACAATTTTGGGCATTTCCTTGGTTTTGGTACTAACATGTGGATTTTGACACTAACTATGGCTATTTGGCCATTTATTTTGCTTGGTTTTGGATCTTCTTTTAAAATTTTAAGATTTTACCGCCTTGCCCAAGGCTTGTACTTTGCCACTTGGCACTTGGATTGGATTGTTATGATGGTTCTATTGTCGTGAAGTGTGGAATAGGGTCATGGGATGCACCATGGAATGGTTGGACCTAAGGACCCGCTTCGTTGTATGGGGGTACACCCCAAGGAGTTACAGATAACTAGCGGGTTGTTGAACCATGCGTTATTATGTCACTTGGGTTAGGAGTGTTCAAACTCTATGTGTCTTGGACCATAGGGTCAACCGGCCTCCTTGAGGGAGGAATAAGAGTTTGAGGGAGGCATAAGAGACTTGAGGGAGGCATAAGAGTTTGAGGGAGGCATAAGAGCTTGAGGGAGGGATATGATATTTGTGTGTATGGTTGATGTTCTAGGATATATGTTGAGTTATTGTGATGTTTGGTAGCGGTCTTTTGATGTAAGTGTTACTCATGTCGATGGATATGTGTTGTGATGTCGTGGATATGTCATTGATGCCCTTGTGGACCCTATGTACCTGTAGCATTTGTTTGGTGTTATGTGAATTTTTTTCATCGATGCAGATTGAGGAAATGTCTGGTGGATTGTAGTACTCTTTTGTTCAAGTATTTAATATGTCAGTCATAGATGTGTGATGAGTACTATGTTATGTGGACTGTGCCTATTCTATTCCGTATTTGAGTAACCTTTTGTGATGTAATACAATCATGAAGTATATACTTGTGTGCTTGTGAATCTGTAGTGTCTTTTTGAACCTGATAGGGTGTTGTGTTAGCAGTTCATGTTGGGCACCCACAATAAGGAATAAACCAAAACTCTTCAATGATGAAATTTTAAAAGAAATTAAACTAGAAATAATGATAATGGAAAGAGACTAATGAAATGATGAACAAGAAAGAACTACCAATCTTCACAGAAACTTGAAAGTTAAAATTTCTACCAAATATTCCCAAGGCCACCCCACGGCCGTGCTTTTGCGTCTGAAATCTTAAACTTAGAGCGTACCTTCACCCTTATCAGTTCCTTGTTGCCTACCATTTCTTTTTCTCTGTGTTATGTTGCATCGAGGATGATGCTTTCTTAAGGGGAGGAGAATGTAATGCCCCGTTGGGCATCGACTTCCGTTTCTGCCACCTTGCCCCCATTGCTTTTCGTTGAACGTTTATTTGAGCTCCCTTTTTATCGTCGGGTGACTTTGACCTTATTGCGGAGTTATTTTGGAATAGTTTCTTCCCTTCTTTCGCTTTGTCTCGCCATCTCGTTCTGTCGTAAGTGCGCTTTTGTTTCCGAGGGTCATTTCTAACTTTCGTCTAGTGAGCTTATCATGCTTTTGATCGGTGAAATGCGTAATGAATTTTGTTGTTAAAAGTTCTAATAGAATATTAAAACCTTTTCAAGGCATTTGGGCATGTTAGTAGTCTTTTCCAGCCTTGGTTTATGTGGAAGGGGAGAGAGGTTGGGTGGTGGTGCCTTTGAAGGTGGGGACTATGTTTTTTTTTTTTTAATGTTGAAGGACCCGTGATAATTTCTAAAATTAATGTTTTATATACCAGCCTTGTTTCTCCTGGCAAGCGGCCTGTCCCCAAAGCGTGGGGCTCCAAAAATAAAATAAAATAAAATTTATGCTATGGTTAGCTGGCGGATGGGTGACATTTCTTGTCACTTCTTAAATGAACTTTTAATTCTTGTTTGGCGTGAGACGGTGGAAGATCTTTTTTCCTCTTTTCTTGCTGACAGAACCAGTTGGATGGTTGGCTCATTAATTTGCTGCCATGGCTCCCTGTCGTAGCCTCAAAAAATATTATCTTGTTGATCACTAGCTCCAGGGATATTGGCAAGGAAACATGGGTTGACTCAATGGAGCCCGACTATGAGTCAAGTTTGAAAATCATGGAGGGAGGGGTGACTCCCGTTTCCACGCATTTGTATTTTGAAAAAAGCGGCCGTGCTTAGATGGACGAGCTTGAGCAGGAAAGTTCCTCTGAGACAAGTAAAGCCGAGACCCCTGACCTCGGAAAGAATTTGAAGAGCTCGTGATCCAGCATAATGCCAAAGTCATTGGATGATGCAATGGGTCAACGTGGACTGAGCTAAGTGTGAGCTCGCGTTGGAGAGTAGAGAGTTGTAGGGTGGAGTCACTGCCGTGGCTTTGTTTAGCCTGTCCAATGATCTCAAACTATTACACTTCGTGCCCATAGGATCTAGTGTGCAGTAGAAAAACCAAAGTGCTTCAACTCAACAAGATGAGCAAGGCCAAATCAATTAGAAGGCAAAATTATTCCACTTCGACGCTGAAGGAAGTGGTCAAGTTTGTAAATTCTTCCGAATGGTTTGCAGCCTCCTGCTCCCTTCCTCCCTGCTCGTGAAGTTCAGAGAAAAGATTATAGTGGGGCGCAGTAATGGGTTTGATATGGTGGCTAGATGAAGCTGCAAGCTAGTGAGGTAGGCGTGTTACCTCCACTTCCATTGGGTGCTGCGAGGTGTGTTCTTGTCGGGATCCACAGCAACAGCCTGCAACAGTGAGTAGCCAGGCGGCAGGCATGTTGCAGTATAGTAGAAGCCTTTGTGAGCGCTTCCAACAAGCAGGTTGTCCAACTATGTTGTTATCTGTTCAGTATCAAATGCATCCTCAAATTTGGGTTTCTCCTTCAAGATATTTTTATCAAAATCGACTATGTGACAGTGAGAGTGTTACCAGGAGACCTGATGAAGTTTATTGCAAAGATTCTCTATTGAGACCTTACTTTTTTATCATGTAACTCATGGAAGAGAATCTCATAGGGCGGATCTGTTTCATATTAGAATATTCATGAAGAAAATTTCCTTTACTTTGCGTATTCCTACCTTTTTTCCCCCATCGATTTGTGGCACTTTGTCACGTTTTGCACACTTCGTGATTCTCTTTCTCCTTGCATACATTAGTTCGGAGGCGTGTTCTTCTTCAAATTTCCATTATCCTTGTTCCTTGTCTGTTTCGATGTCTCTGTCCTTCTCTGGTGCCCCATCTTTAATGCGGCCCTTGGAAGGTTGTTTCGAGGTTGTATGCAGTCGACCTTGTCCCTTTCTTTCAAGTATGTGCTGGACATTTTGTCATTAAAACCATATTGTGCATACCGTAGTCTTGACAGCACCTGAGACCACTATTCTTTCCGTTCGACGTTTCTTATAAAATGGAGCTCTACCCAGGCTAAGCATAGACGAGAATGGAGCTTGAGTGCCCAGCCTATAAAAAGGGGAGATTCGACCTGAGGATTGTTGTTGCTGGTCCGGGCGGTGTCCATGAAACCTATTGAATCTGGAGAAAAAGGCAAGATATTTCTACACTTTTCTACTGTTATTATATTTAAAATTATTACGAAATCGAACCACTTTTTCCTTGCATTGATTTGTCAGTTGGATGTCATGATGGGAGATTTCCCCTTTCTGCTTGTTTCTTCTTGTTTTAGCTTTTATCGTTGTCAGTATGTTGGTCGAAAGGATGTGTGTGCCCTCTCCTCTGGGTGTTATGTTTCTCTTGCTCGAGTGATAGACCTTCGTCTGTTTGTTTATGTATTAATTCTTCTCTGCGATTGAGTTGCAAGTTATTATGTTGATCAAACTAGTATTTTCGTTATCATGGAAGTAAGTTTACGATAACTATGAAGCCCCTCCCTAGCACCCAAGTTTGTCTTTTGACGTTTTTTTTAGCTCCTTCTCAAGTCCCTTTGATAACCTTTTGGCATCGAGAAAGAAAGGTTGTAGGATTAGTGCGAGCAATGCGTGGGCTAGCCAGCTTAGAGTTTCGGTATTAAAACTTTTAGAATGAAAAGGTTTGTGTGCAATGTGTTTTCCGTCTCGCGTGTTTAGACTCTTATATTATCTTTCATCTTGTTTCTAGGCTTTTAAGGCCATCCTCAAGAAGTACCTTGACCATCCCTATCAACTTGAACCATAACTAGCTTTTCGGATCAACTAAGCTCGAGGTTTCATTGTGCGAATCCAGTACCTCGTTGACACTAGAATAGTTTTGTTCTAATCCCCCTCTGAATTATTGTTGATGGCGCTCTTCTATTTTTTCTAACTTGCATTATTTCTCCTTTGTAATGTTAACGCTATTAATTAATATTGGTCGGTTTTTATGCACGTAATTACCTTAATATTTTGTGATGGAAATTTCCTTAAATGTGATTAATCTTCGGGAAAAAAAAAAACTCATCTTTCATTTGATAGTCTTATGGATTCATAGCGGAAGGTTTTGTTTTGATAATGTCACTTAGAATTTTTTTTTTATCTATGTGTGACGATTGACTGTGTTACCAAGGGTTGCCTTAAAATATGGTTGTTTTGGGAAATGGGTAATTTATTTTAAATTAACCAAACATTAGAATTGTTGTGGAGGTTTTCAAATCTTTAGTGTTATAAAATTTGTTGATGACATTATTGCATACTCTTGTTTGACGGAACTCCCTTCTTCTCTCGCATGTTTGCTACTAGCCTGTAAGACATTGGCCCTTCTTGAATGATTGGAAAATCTTTGTAGTTAATCCTCAAAACTAGTATACTTTGCCTTCGCTTGGAACTTATGTTGTGTGTATACTCTATTTGATTTCCGGTTTGAAACTCGATTATACATGGCTTTTTGAGTTAATTTTGAAACCCGTGGTTCCCCTTTCTTGGGCCGATCAACTCTTGTTCTTTTAGAAATATATTATTTTAGCCTATGCGTTTGGTACCTTTGATAAATTTCTAGATGGTTGGTCTATATATCAAATCTCAATCTTGTAATTATTATTTAATTACTTACTTGATGGGAATTCTGTTTTTGCTAGATTGTTTATTTCTCCTTATAGGGCCAAGGGCCATTCTCATACGATTGCTATACTTTCATTGCTTTTACTCCTAACCGAAGTACAAGGTTTTCCTTCTTGATAGGCATGATAGAGACTTTATTATAACTTGATGTGTTGATAGTGTTTAGAGGTTTGACCCAATTCTTGTAATAAAGTGCTTCTTTTTGTGGTATTGTTAGATAATAGTTATGGTGGTTTTGTGTAGCCTTATCTTGCTCAGTTCTCGTGAACTGACTCTTGTGGAAAATTTGTTGCAGATGGATTTTTCGAGTAGATGAGGGATAGACTTGTAGATTTTTACATCAACCTCAGTTGAGAAGTTCTTTTGCATGAATCCTTTTTATATTGTTCAACTATTGATAACATCTAGTGGAAATTTGAGAAGAGGATCAATGTCTTAGTATATTGTATCGTGGATTATGTCGTCTTAACCTTGGAACCTTGAATTGTCTGTCTATCTTGGAAAATATAAGGAAATTTGTTTACCGCATGTTGAGTGACCTTAATGGATTATCGGTATTCTAAGAGTTGATGTAACCTTATTTCGTTTTCGTAAATGAATATTGTTAAAACTTTTCCCCCTACGATTAAATGTTGAGTTAAATCTTTCTAAGACTTAGTAATTGTGTGTTATAAGTAAAATAAAATGGGTTGTTTAATACTTATAGAAGTTAAACTAAAATTTATATTGCAAATAAATTAGTGTAGAGATGACCAACTTGAGAGCATGTAATTCCATAAGTGATCAAAGATGAAACTATCCTTTGCTAAGTAACATTATATAACTTGATATCCCTAGCTACACTAATGGACACTATCCCTTTCATGGTGAAATTCTTAAACGAACGTAAGGGAAATCTATGGTTAGATCTGGAAGATAATAAGATTTAATAAGCAGGAGAAAACACTTTAAAAACCACGCAATCTATCTCTTAGCCATTGGATGGTAAATTGTTTTATTTTTATAAAACTCATTTAGTAAAGCCTAAGTAAAATCTTTAATAATTCTGGTTAAGTTCTCAAGTTTCAATTAAATCTTGGTAATAACAAATGAGGTCTTGAAGATGATTTCAACTCAACCTTCTCCCTCTAACCTTTTTCCAAGGTGCTTTGTCTTTCTTCTCTTAAGTGTGTTGAACGCAAACCCATGTTGTCATATGGGCATGAACAAGTTCTAGTAGCGTAAGTGTAAATAGATGGCCTTGTGGAATTAAATTACCCCTTTCTCTAAATAAACGAATTAAGCAAATAAATGTCATAATAGAGAAGATTTAAAGATGATTACTCAGTGTAAAAAGAATAAACTTAGCTTGGTAAGATGAATTGTATGAATCATATCTTGAGCCTCCTTGAAAACGTAAGCTAAGAATTGCAAGATGTCTTTTTTAAAATAAATAACCCTCAAGAATATCTCATTGTGGATGGCCCTAACTGTAAGTGTGTTCTGTGGTTGGACTTCTATGTTGTCATGTCAAAAGAAAAAGTGTATTATCCTTTTGGGTGTGAATGTTTCCGTGCTGACCTTGTGGTCATCCCCGTAACAAGTGGTTCACAGAGTTGGTTGTAACCTTGTGACGACATGTTGTGTCGTGTTGTGTGTGGAAGCAAGTCAAAAAAAAATTATCCTGTCTTTTACTGTGTTGTTCGTGTGTGAAATTTTTGGGTTGTTACAAATTCCGTAAATGATGAAGAGGCCTTTCCCATAGGGGGGACACCTTCGGTGTAATAATTTAATAGCATAATTTTTTGGATTGAAAAGTGCACTTTTATTAATATAAATTTCAGATATGATATAACATTTTTTGTATAAAAAGATGGGTAAAAAGAGTCACACCCTAGAATGCAAGTCATATTAAGCCCAAAAACATTTGAGGAGGGAAATTCACCTCAAATAAGCGACACTAAGGTGTAAAATCATTTCAATGATATTAGTGTAGTTTTTAATCTAAAAGGGGTGATTAAACCGAAGAACATGATCAAAAAAATTAAGATAGTTATGGAATAGTAGCAAAAATGGCAATTGGTCACCGCGACGTGAATGAGGACTATCAAGTTTTTTCCCCGATCACTAACATCGAAGGGGTGTGCATATTCATGATAGGGTCCCTTTCATCATTGTGTTATTGCTCTTATTCTTTAGTTTGGTTAGTAGGAGAAATGACTAAGGCCAATGGTGGGAATTTCCCACAAGAGAGCATCCCAACCTGTATTGCCACCACCACCTAGGTGATCAAAGACATTGCCACCACGGGAAGATGAAGTGGTCCGAGACTTTGGTGAAGGTCGATGATAGAGGGGAGAGAAAATATACCTGCTATGGAGACAAACATGAAAACCCCGACGACCACGACCTTGAGAAGGATAACAACGATGAGGAGAGTCCAAAGCCACCCAAATGCGCATATATGGAGTATTCTCCCAGTGAAAAGAATGGACAACAAATGCTTCACTTCCAAGAAGATTTTATTCACTTCAACTGGATATGAAGTAACACATTAGAGATCATGTTATATAAACCTTATTAGTCACATAGAAGTGTCTTTCGATAACAACATTGTCGAAATAAGATAATTTTTTTAATCTTTCGTAATAAGAAAAAGAATATCAACAAGAAACATTTACCGGTAATAGTTGTTTCTTGTAGGAAGCATGGTCGAGTCCCTAAGAAGAACCATTTTCTAGGTATAGAATTCTAGAATGAAAAGTTTGAAAAGGGTCCAATCCATTTCCATGGTGACTGAGCATGCATAAAAATTAGAAAAGGTGTTTGAAAGGTTTAGGTTGATGGCAGACATGATAGATTGGAATCAACACCCCCATGTGAATAATCTTATCCCTAATAGGGAGGCCTTGATAAATAATGCACCAGATAAAATGGGGTTTTTACACTCAATGCAGGGATTTCCATGTATAAGTGAACCGTCTAGCCCAAACAATGTGTCGGGATATAAGATTCCAATAGTGATTAACAAATACTCCCATCATATGTTATGGGGCTAGAAGTTTATAACTAATCCGGGATTTGTATGGGTAGAAGGGAGTAGATGAGGGCTAATGCCAATCTCTTCACTACGAAACACAAGAGGAATGCTAATTTTGTGTGAGAAATCATCAAGTATGGAGGTTTCAATTTCATAAATAAACTCTACATCTTCATTCATTAGGTGAAATATTGCTTTAAGTATATCCCATCACATCCGATTGCGCGAAGCTTTGCAAAACATGTCACCAATAACTTTGATTCCCTTTAAAAGATTGGAGGCCTTTAATCCATGGACAATAGAAAAAGGAACATTATGCAAGTTAAGAATGGGATACCACAAAAGAGAAAAAGAATTGAAAGAGTACCCAATATTGAAACCATCCCCAACTCAGATGAGGTTAGGTTTGAGAAGTCCCAATGCCCTTAAAATGCTTATAACAAAAAAGTACCAATTATCTTAATAAGTATGGGTTACGGGGAGGAGACTTGTTAGGAAATAAGGGATAAAATATGCGGAACAATCCCACACGAATCGTAATAGTAGAAACTAATATGTAGAAAAATATCACAGTCTGAAATAAAATTGTAGAAAATAAAAAAGAACACTCGTAGTGGACAAAATGGTGCTATCGATATCGAAGATATTGTAATAACCTCAACAGTGACTATTTCTCAATGGAAATCACATCATTTTGATATCATATTAGTAAGTTGTCTCATTTTTCCCGAGAAGCATGTGTTCTCTTATGGGAAATGTAGCAAAGGGCACCAAAAGAACCCAACTCTTGTCCATTGCAAAAGCTTCTTCAAAAAAGGTAGAAAATTTGTTGGCATTGGATCTCACAATCATTACATTTTTTCTTTTTTGGGTGGAGAATTTGCATTTTAATTGGTTTACTTGATTGGGCTAAGATGTTGGCTATGTAGAACACTAATATGGCAACTACATCAATGAAACAATGTTTGAAATATGAAAGGGGAGCCAATGTACAATATTGAATCATTTAAGGAAATTTCTAGGTGGAGATTGTACATTATTGCAATGCCTCCTCGTCATAGGATTTGTAGCCTTGTAAACTCCACTCCACCGAAAAGTTATAAAATTGGGGGTAAACCCTAAAATAAAACTAAAAGGAAGTTAATTCCAACACCGTTGCAAAAACAAGTTCATTATCCCATTTTATAGAGAAGTTGGTGATGCCACGATTGAGAGCGTGTTGGAGATTGAGAATGAGGGCTTGTATTTCGCAACACAAGAAACTCATAATAGTGTTGATAAAAACAAGATATGAGAATTAAGGAGATGATGATGGAAAGAGAGTGTGTGTAGACTATGTCATTAAGGGTTAGGAATTCCACAGCTTCTTGTTTCGTGCCTGTGTATGTCTCTACATTTGTCATCAAACTAGAAGAGCTAGAAGAATTTCACAGGGATAGATGAAAACATTGTAACCACCTAAGATTCCTCAAGCTTCCTAAAACAACCCTAAAACTTCCTCATTTTAAAACATATTTAACATGTTTTTAGATTTCATAATGTCGATAACAAAAATTAAAAGCTATTAAATATAAATGTTAGGTAAATTGAGTTTACATACAATAATTTATACTAAGACCGACTATTACTTTCATTTTAACATAGGAATATTCCAATATCTCGCTTAATAATAAAATATGGAATTGGTAAATATACAAAAATACTAACATGTGATTGTTTATAAAGCTGAAATTAATATATCACATTATTGCTATATAACCTTAATAAGGGCATTGAAGATTATAACCCCAAATTCAAATATTCAATAACATGATTTATTGGCTAGCGAAAGTTGAAAAGGATATTGTTATTATAAATATAGAAAGAGTGACAAACACGGACCATGATATTTTAACATTTTATTTACTAAAATCCAAATTTAACATCTATAAAAATTAACATTGTATACTATTTGTATGATGTAGGTGGTTTATTATTTGACCTTTCTAATATTTTTTAAAGTATTTGACTATGTATTGGTGTTGATCTATAATTATTAATTTTGAATTTTCTTTTAAGTATATGATTTCTTAATTAATATTCTACAAGAAACATTTGAAAGGCATTGACAACTTCAAAGTTACTCCCTAGGGCTTTGCCTTGCCTTATTTGATCGGGGACACGCCTAAATTGCACGCTTTGTTGATGTATGTATTAAACATTGTGCCTTTTTATAGGTAACTATGTCTACAAATTCATCCTTATTTATTTTCCGTAAAGCAATTTTCTATACAAAAAAATGCACTCACGAGACCCTACTCATACAACAAAAATAGGTACAGAGCAAGGTCGACACTACTTAGAGTGCCGGATGAGCATTCCATCAACATGGACTGCCACCTAGACTCGCTTGAGACTCACTACACACTATAAAAAAAAATTCATTCATAAACATAATTATTTAAAATTCTCAAATCACATTTTGAAAAAAATTAAAATGTCTATCTAAGATCAGCAATTTTGAAAGCCCCTTGACATCACCAAGGGGCGCACATCAAAGCCCTATTTTAATCCAAGAAGTCAAAATTTACTTGTGGAAAATTTCTGCCGCAGCGTAATTAAGTTGTGGCGAATGAAAAGGAGGAAATGAGATGCATTGAATAGTGACGGAAATGCGTCCGGATACACAATGTGGTTCGTGAACCTCCTTTCAACCCAAATAATACGTATACAGATTGGTGGGTCCACTTTTGTCGTACACGGCACTCGGACTTCTTTTTAGTATCTTTTGAATAAAATGTGATTATTTGGGATACGGTTTTGTGTACCCCGGTTTGTAGACATCAAATATACGGTTCAAAAACGGGTTTGATTTGATTACGGTAAATTGTTAATTTATTAAATATTTATATAATAATTATTGAGATAAATACATACAATTATTTAATAGTATAATTTATTGGATTGAAAAGTGTATTTTTATTAATATAAATTTAAAGATATGGTATAGCATTGACTTTATTAAAAGATGGGTAAAAGAGCCACACCCTAGAATGTGAGTCATATTAAGTTCAATTTATTTTTTGAGCGAAATTCACTTTTGCAAATAAGGGACACTAAGGCAGTAAAATCATATCAATAATAATAGTTTAGTTTTTAATTTAAAAGGGATGATTAAACCAAAGCACATGATCACAAAGATTAAGATAGCTATGTAATAGTAGCGAACATGACAATTGGTCATTGACGGAGGTGAATGAGGACTATCAAGTTTGTTCCCCCAATCATTAACATTGAAGGGATGTGTCGTATTCATGATAGGGTCCCATTCATCATTATGTTATTGCTCTTATTCTTTAGTTTGGTGAGCGGGAGAAATGACTAAGGCCAATGGTGGGAATTTCCCAAAGGAGAGCATCCCAACCATTGTTGCCACTACCACCTAAGCGATCAAAGACATTGCCACCACGGGAAGGTGAAGTGGGTCGAGACTTCGATGAAGGTCAATGATAGAGGGGAGAGAAACTATACCGCTATGGAGTGACACACGTGAAAACCACGACCACGGCCTTGAGAAGGATAACAATGACGAGGAGAGTCCAAAGCCACCCAAATGAGCATATATGGAGTATTCTCCCGGTGAAAAGAAGAGACGACAAATGCTTCACTTCAAAGCATTTTATTCACTTGACCTCGGATATGAAGTAACACATTAGAGATCATGTTATATAAACCTTATTAGTCACGAGATAAGTCTCTTTCGATAACAATATTGTCGAAATAAGATAATTCTTTTATATCTTTCATGATAAGAAAAAGAATATCAACAAGAAATTTACCAATAATAATTGTTTCTTGTAGGAAGCATGGTCGAGTCCCTAAGAAGAACCATTTTCTAGGTATAGAATTCTAGAATGAAAAGTTCGAAAAGGGTTTGAATCCATTTCCATGGTGACCGAGCATGCGATCAAAATTAGAAAAGGTGTTTGAAAGGCTTAGGTTGATGGCATACATGATAGATTCAAATCAACACCCCCATGTGAATAAGCCTATCCATAATAGGGAGGCCTTGATAAATAATGCAACAGAGAAAATGGTTTTTTTACACTCAATGCAAGATTTCCATGTATTAGCCAACCTGTCTAGCCCAAACAATGTGTCGGGATCTAAGATTCCAATAGTGATTAACAAATACTCCCATCATATGTTGTGGGGCTAGAAGTTGATAACTAATCCAATATTTGTATGGGTAGAAGGGAGTCGATGAGGGATAATGCTGATCTCTTCAATAGGAAACACAAGAGGAATGCTAATTTTGTGTGAGAATTCATCAAGTATGGGGTTTCAATTTCATAGATAGACTCTACATCTTAATTCATTAGTTGAAATATTGCTTTAAGCATATCCCATTACATCAAACCGCCAAAAGATTTGCAAAACATGTCACCAATAACTTTGATTCCCTTTCTAAAAATAGAGGCCTTTAATCCATGGACCATAGAAAAAAGAACATTATGGAAGTTAAGAATGTGAGACCACAAAAGAGATAAAGAATTGAAAAAGTGCCCAATATTGAAACCATCCCCAACTTAGATGAGGTTAGGTTTGAGAAGCCCTAATGCCATCCAAATGCTAATAACAACAAAAGTACCGATTATCTTAACAGGTATGGGTGACAGGAAGAGACTTGTTTGGAAATAAGGGATAAAATATGCGGAGCAATCCCCACAGAATCACAATAACTAATATGCGAGAAAAATATCATAGATTTGAAATAAATTGCCAAAAATAAAAGAACACAACACAGAGACAATATTTAATGTGGTTCACCCAATTTGGGCTACATCCACCAAGAATCACTTACTCGATTTTATTACAAGCCATCTCTTTCTCTCAATACAATACCCAAATCTGTTTGGAGCTATGCTCAACAAACTCTCCTGAATTCACACTTGAACTCACACACATCTACAATGTACAATACCCTACCATATGCACCAAAAGCACACCAATAGGCAACTGCATAAGTAGTTTTACAATACCGTGGGTACCAAAACCATGGGCTAAATCTGCCCCATAAACCTATGGGTCAAAATACCACCCATATGAGAAGAGCATGTCTCCCGAGGTATCCGCATGTTTTCCGAACCCCGACGAGAAAACTGTGGAGAGTGTATAATACTTTTAGTGTACAATCTTCAACACTTCCACACATGAAAATAGGCTCCACAACATAACAAGAATCTAAAACCCCAAATTATTCCAAGATTTTCTACCCTTCATTGTCTGTCTGTTGGTTTCTCATGTGACTTGAAACAAGCCCCCACGTGCATTTTTCAGCCCCTTTTCTTTTCCGCCTCATCAAATGAATGCCCGCCACTTACCACCTCCATATCGGGTGTATTTTTATGCCACTTCTATCCATATCCCATGGGGACAAGAAAATGTTCCCCATGCCTTCCCCGACTTGATTTCTCATGTGACCAAGTTTCAGCTCCATGGTGCTAGATGTTTGTTTTTCCCCTCACCCCCTCTTCGAATCAAACAGTACCACTTGTCATGTTCACATCAAGGCACATTTTATACCCCTTTTATCTCTATCCCATGGGGATAGAAGGGAAAATAAAATGCAACCCATGCTTAGATGTTGCAAAACCAAAAATTGGCTAAGTTTTTTGACTCACTTCTACCCACTTCTCGCTCTCCCGTGAAGCGAAAGTGCTATCAGCATGTTTATAAACACAAAGTAACTTCTGCCCACTTCATTGTTTCTCCACAACTCCATGGTTTCTGATTAATAACCTCCATTCAACCTGAAAATTATCTAGAACCCATGCCCACAATTCTCCAAAGTGGTTATATGTTATAAAACACAAAATTCATATCTTAAACTGGCTGGTGAGTGAAATTGGGTGAATTTTTCTCAATCAAGTTATTCAATCCGACACCTTAAAGAAGATGAAAACAATAGATCATATGATTCCCTAGGTATTTAATGGTAGAAAACGTTAGTTGTATGCTATATAATTTTATTTTTCGGTTTTCAAACATTTCAAGTAGGGCGGATTGAGTTGAAATTTGAAGCACGAGATCGTAACAAGGAGCCTAATCTAGTGATGTCATTTTCATTGAATCGAGGTGGAAAATGAAGTTTTTAGAAATGTAATTATATGTAATCCTTGATTTCTAAAAATAGTAAGTTAATTAAAATAGTAATTCCCCTAAGATCAAGCACTCGAAAAACCTTGAAAATGAACTAGACAATCTTTCCTAAAATAGCAAAAAAACATAAAAAAGACAAAAGCAAAAGGCAACTATCTAAAAAATGAAAGTTTCCAAAAATGGAAAATTGTCATCAATGGATTTGATTTGAGTATGCTAGTTGATCAAGAAGTTCAGATTTGAGAAAAATACGAAAAATATCCCAAAATAGCAGGTCCTGGTTCGACCTACTAAAAATAGAAAGTCTTTGTTTTGGGTGTAGAAAGTTGCAGTTGTCTCCATTTTCATCCATATCTCTACTTTTTGATTCCTTCACAGGGTTATATGATGGTTTCATAGCACAAATAGGGAAATTCATCCTTCATAGAGGTCTTGAGGTATCATTCTGGTCACATTTGTTTTCAATAACAAGAAAAAACATCATAGGGCACAATGATTGAAAATGTGAGGATGTTGTGAACTCAAAAGAGATTGAAAAATATCCAAATCTCTGTCATAATTTAAGATAAAAAAATCCATCAATCAATTTTGATCCATCCACACCCATCAAGTGAGCTGGTTGAGCGAGCTCAGTGAGTTGTTCAAGGTGAGCTGAGCTAGTTGAGCTCGGTGAGCTGTTTGGTAGAGTCAAGGGGAGTTGGTTGAACTAAGATAAGTGAAGGTCAACAAGAGTAGTTCATTGCATCACCTTTCTCTTCAAGGGAATTCAGGTATGTCTTCCCCAATGGAAAATATTCACCTTGATGATCAAGAATTGGTTCTACAACAAGCTCCTGAAAGTGCTCCAGTGACTGAATTTGTGTCAACTCTTGAAGAGCCATTCCCATAGATTCAAGAAATGCTCGAAAGTGGGTCAATGACAAAACAACTTGCTATCATTCCTAGTATCGAAGCTATCTTAGGATCACTAAAGTCCAAGAAAAGAAAGAAGGCCCAAACAACATCCCACTTTTCAAACAAGCACTTGGAGTAATTAGTATGTTGAGATTCCTAGGCCTAAGAATGAAAATCCCATCGAGGACATGACTCCATTAGATTATGAGTTTTCCACATCTCATTGGGTCAAGTCTCACATAATGATAAAACTCATCTATTCAAGGAATTTGATTCCCACCTCCTCACACGTAACAAGGAATACATGAAAATAACGATGTAATTGAAGGAACAAGTAAAAGCTCTCGGTCCTCACATTTAACCCTTCGAACCTTACTCAACATATTCTCTTCCAAAGTATAATATATTCTTATGATCAACATTGTTGATCCTGAGGCAATCAAGAAAGCACAAGGATACATGATGCAAGGGAAGGCTAACGAGAAGTGGATTGAGAAAATCATTGAGCAAGGCAAGGAATTGTTTCTAGATAAAATTTCTCTCATCAAGTAGGTTCTTTCAAAAGAGGTGAATCACTTGGATGAGGTGTTTCCATTGGTATCATAAATGAGATCCTTCAACTCTCACACTCTCATCAGTAAGAACTTGTTTTCATTAATTGCAAAGAACTTATCTCAAGTTTGGATCCATATCATAGATATGAAATATGGAATGCTCAAAAATACAATCTCTGAGTTGGAATCTTGTGGACAACATGATTTCAAGATCTTGAATGATGTTTATAATTGTTTTCAGAAACTTGAGTTCCCTCTCGCTCACTAAAGATTCATCATCGAAGAACTTATTGTTTCTTTCCAAGAGCTGGTCAAGAAAGAGGCAAGTGACTCTCTTTCCTTCAATGAAGATAACTTAGAGTCCCTGGAAAACATCAAAAGTTACATTTTTGAAATTACAAAGGATCATGAAGGATGGCTCAGTCAATGTAATAAGATCAATGATGTTCCTAGGGCATGGACCAAGGTGTTGGGATGCGTTTGCATTCGGAGGAATATATGTTGGTGTTTACACTAGCTAAGTTCAACAAGGAATTCAAGTAGCAAGATCAGAAAGTATGAATTAACAATTTCTTCATCGCAAGGAGTTTCTTCATCAAATATGGAAACTTCTTCCCTTTTCTCTCTTTCTCCCTCTTCTTTCTCTCCCTTTCTAATTCTTCATTGAGCGTAATCATTGTATTTTGTCTCATTCACTTAAGTGACTTTCTAAAGTTATATTGTAAAATTCCCTTTGATTTATAAAAAGGGAACTTAGTTTTCACTTCCTAGGAAGATGTAAAGTCACAAGTTGAATGAGATCATGAAGAGTCATGTGGGGGTAGGTGAAAGGTCAATTCACATTGCTATAAATTGGGATGGCTTCTCCATTCCAAAGGATCTTGAAATCTTGAATTTTAGTTCTTGATAGTTGATTTAATAAAATCAAAATATTAAATCTAATTTCAAAGTCACTACTATGATAATATACAACAAAATAAAAATGCTAAACACTCTAAAGATGTAACAATGTAAGAAAATAGGAGAGATAGGGAGCTTATCTAATTTATGTGTATCCTAGAACAAATATAAAATAGAATAACTGATGAACATACTTGGGAAGGGTGTCATAAGTGCTCAATATTAATTCTGGAAAAAACAGATGGAGTGGACATAGGCACTTGGGCTAGGGTGAGGGAACCTGGGCACTAGAAACCTCTTATGGGCATTGGTGACGTGCGGAGGTTCAAAATCTGATTTTTCCTATGTTGCTAGGGTTTCACTATCGCTTCCTGTTGATCGTTTGATATTCACAATTGGATCGCCGAGGTACCTACAACCTAAAACATAAACCCTAACTATCTCCAAAAGCTTACAAACACATCAAATCGGAATGAAAAATTCAATATGTGAAGTCAGACTGACCTCGACGATCATCCAAGGATGAACTTATGACTGAGCGTTGCACTACATTCCAGAATCCATGTAGTTCTTTTTGCTTGTGTGTGAAATAGTGTCCTTAGGTTTCCCTCATTCCAATGCCACCAAGATAGTGGGCTATAGATAGATAAAATACAAATGTATGAGATGGCATTCAAAAATTACCCTTCTTATGCAGTGTATGAATAGTAATAAGCCCAAAAATGTAGTCCCTTTGATAGTATGTAGATATGATTGCCCTTTAGAATTACCCGCAAAATAATAGACTATATGTTGTGTATATATATGGATATCATTTTTGAATTTTGACACTAGTGACACAAAAGTCCGAATATGAGCTCGGGTTAAGGATTAGAAAACTAGAAAGGATGACTAGAAATGTCAAAATAAGTTAAAAGAACAAAGAGAATGTTATCCAAAATTCCCCTAGGGTTATTTTGGCTTTAATAAGGTTTAAAATGAAATTAGCCATTTTTAAAGGGTAAGATACATTTAAACGACCATCAAATTTAACCCTAAGTAGGTTAGACATGGACCATGTGTTGACATTCGGTCCTACTCAAAGCAATGAGCTCCGGTGGATGTAAATGCCCCAAAATTAACCAGGTTGGATAAAAGGCATTGGGTCCGGCGAGGTCAATGTAGGTCAATGGGAAACATGGTGGGGTTTGGAGGCACCACATGGCAAGAAATCAATGGGCTAGGATGGGGACACACGTTAGAATTCCATCAAAATCTATTTAGCGGATGCGCTCGGTGGATGTGAGGCCCCAAAATCAACCGAGGAGGACAATCTTTCAGTCCTGATGGTCGGTTGGGAATAAACATTCAATGGTGACAAGGGTCACGTGGCCGGGTTAAGGGCGATAGATGGTGAGGATCTAACGGTCTAAGGAGGGACATGTGTCACCATCCCAAAGGCTCTTCAAGCGCACGGGCTCCTGTGGATGTAAATTCCATAGAATGAGCTAGTATTAAAGGAGTTTCGGGTCCAAATGGACAAGAAGACAAAGTCAAGGTAGTACACATAGGCAAAGTTTTGACCCCAAAAACAATCAAAGGCAAACACATGACATGCGTGGAGTCCTCCCATTGGCTTGTGTTTCAAAGCAGTCAATCGTGGGGTAAGAATAATTTGAAATTGAGACATGCATGGAGATTTCTCATTGGTGGATGCTTCACAATAGAAATAGATAATATGACATTGTGAGGAAGTGTGACATGGTCTTATTGGATCGCTTTTTTCAAAAGGAACAGACCTACTCACAAAAGTCGAGGGAATCAAAGGCCTCGACCCCACAACCAATGGGAGATTGACATACGACATTGAAAAAGTGGTGCACACGTAGGCATAGGCTGATCCCCAAACCAATCAAATGGTGCCATGTGTCACCTTCATGTATTTCCCAAATGTAAAACTTCAAGTGGCCATATATTTCGATCCAGGTGCTCCAAATGAGATAAAACTTATATCATTGGAAAGGTATCCTCGAGCCCTTCAATTTGATGCAATCATATTTGAGTTTTGATGGTGGTTAGTGGGTCAAATGGAAAACATGGCATTAGAGGGGAGAGAATGTTCCCGCTCTTGTAAGCGACCAAATCAAACAACTCAACCACAAGAATTGATGAAGTATGGCCTCTATGGGCATAGTAATGACCTTGCAGGTGGCCACATTCTTTGCAAGAGAATTCGATAGAGATTGTTGGTGGTTGAAATTTTAAAAGCAGTGCATTCTCTTTTCCCTCTTCTCTTTCTTCTTTGAGTTATATATTGTAAAATCTTTCATTATTGAAAATATGGACATTCGACATGTAAAGTCCAACTATGTCAAAAATGGTTCCTAAACAACTGTGAGCCATAGAACCTTCATTTTGGGCTTGGCAATGTGTTCTTGTGCCTTACTCTACAACTGTAATGGTCTGTGTATATTTTATTGCAATAAAACTTGTTTTGTGGTGTCATTTCAACCATGAATCATGTTATTTATGACCTTGCCTCTCTTTTACTTGATGTATTGTGTTGTGCATGTATTTCTTCTTTACATGTTTATTCTACTATCTTTCATGTGAGAACAGATGGTAAATGTAGTTTGGGTCTATGTCACTTATGTCTGGCCTCTCCCTTCTCCATTTCCTTCTCCCTTCTCCCTCACTAGAGTGTATCTCACCCTTTTTCTGGTGTTATCACCACCTTTTAGCTTAGGATTTACCTTTCATGCATCTTTCTAACCCTCTCTCTCTCTCCCTAGTCCCTTGGAATGTTTAGATTAGGATTAGATAGCTGCATTTCCCTTTCTAGGAGTAGTTTTAACATTAGATTTAGGTAGAGGAACCAACCTTCTCTGGAGGTTTGTCTCAAGATGCAAGTCTTACACTTGGAGATAGTCCCATGTTAACAAAAAGTAGGGATTTGTCATGTGCAATTCCTAGGTGGCTAATTTTTTGACATAACAATTTTGGCACCCTTCACTGGGACTAGCATTCAAAGCTTTATATTTTGTAGGTGTGTGTCCTAGTTTACAACTTCATACTATCAAGATTGATGCGTTCTTGATGGTATTCAAACTTTGGAGACATTTCTCAACACATCTGGTGACTCCACTATTCCAAATAACCCATTTTCTCATTTACAGACCTTTCCCTTTCCTTCCATCCATTTATATTCATTATTTCCTTCCATTATTTCCATTTTCTTCATTCATAAAGTTGTGCAATCACGACTTCATTTCCTTCTTGGAAATCTCATTTGTGGTAGCAAAAACCAGTTCCCTCCATCCCCACATTTTCAAAATTATTCTCCAAATCAATTTTATGAGCTTTATCATGAATAATCTACATATAACCCACTCTCCACTGACCCATATGGTTATTATTTTAACCAAAATGTTTGTCAAGAACAAGGTTATGCAGGTGATGGTGGAAAATCTATGGAAGATGCTGATTTCCAGAGGAAGATTAAAAAATGGAGGTGAACATGGTGCAGACCAAGGATAAATGTGCAATGAAGGCATCAAAATTGGCTTTAGGGTCCCTTTTCCATGGGTTATCCCTATACCACTTGCTGGTTCAGTCCTCATCAGAAACTAGCTTTTTATGATTGAGATGATGCCCTAAATTACAAAATAGGTTAAGTTATTGAGGCTTATGAATCTAGTGTTATGAAACCTTGTCAATGGGAAAATCCTACACTACCATCTTACAACCCCCCATTCCTCCTCCCCAACCTACATCATCTCAACCTACTTTCTATATTCCTATATTTCTATCTCATTTGCCCCATTGAGAATTCCCCTTCTCCATCTTCTTCCCTTCCATCCCACCTTCATTTCTCTACCCTCTTTTCTTCCAAAACTCCTTCCCCTCCACAAGAAGAAATTAAACCTTCCCTTCCACCTCAACAATTAAAAAACCATGTTGTAACCCAACCCACCCCTCCTCTTGCATTCCCAAATCCATTTTGGGAAAAAAATTCAAAAAGTCAAAGAAGGAGGGCAACAAGTTGAAGAACCCAACAAAGAAGAACTCACAAAAATATGAAGGAATGGGCTACAAAATTTGAGTCCAATCAGATGCCACAACTGGTTAAGCCTTCATAGAGGTTGGAGTTGAAGAACGCAAGGTGGAGGTTGATTTTACAGAAGAGAAAACACAAGAAGAGGATGACCAACAATCTCTCTATTCTAAATATAGTGTGCATGTTGGCACCATATTCACAGAGGTTGCTTGATTCATTCCATCTTGTAAAATTAGAAGAAGATAATATTCCAAGTGAGAAAGATCTTTCATAAATGAATGTAGTGATCTTGATTGTCTGCATGCTTAGAACTTGTTGCACTTTTAATGGATTGCAGTGATCCATCAAGTATAACTCTAGATGATATAATGAGTCACGAAAAGTTTTATGCAAAGGAGGAAAAATCAGATTAAGAGGTCTTGGATGAAGAAGAGATCATAGGAAGTTTCTTGCTTTCTTTTGATGATGAAATTTCAGATCCTTCTTCCACTTCATCCTTGCAAGAATATGATTGTGTGGATGATTTTGATATCTCAATCTTTATGTTTGAGGAGGAAGAGATCCATGATGACACCATTTCAAAATAAATCATCGTGGGAGAGGTAGAGTTGTTTGTAAAGGAAGAACAATGTCCAAATCAGATTGTAAGAAACTCCATTCAAGAAAGTTTACAGGATGAATCCTTTCATGGGGATGAACTTCAAAGAAATGGGAAAATTCAAAGCATCAGCCCATTAGTTCCAAAATTCCCTTACCTAATTAGGTACATATGGCTAGCTTGTTGCCAAAAATAGAGTTGCAATTGGTCATGCTCATTTCAGAGCATGAGGATCATCTTCAATGCACCAAAGGTTAGCAAAGATGCCTCCCAGATCCAAATGCAAAAAAAATAAATGAGGTATTCTTTTCATTTATTGTTGATACTTTGGGAAGGTTGGAAAACTAGATGTAAATTATTTTTCACTCTCGTTGAAGGTCGTGTCCCTTAAAAAATCAAATACATGGTCTCAAATTGTAAGAAAAGGATGCTATTTCTTCCTGCATGTTTCAGGATTTGTTTAGTTTCTCTTTTCTTTGGTTAGAGTAGGGTAGTGTAGGTTTACTTTTTATAGAACAAGTGTGTTGTGTACACTCTATAAGTTTCCAATTGGAACATGTATGATTTTCCCCTTTGTACATAGTTTTTGTAGTGTTTTGTTTCTTTGTATAGTTCAAAGTTTTTGTACCTTTTCCTTGGTAAAAAAGTAGTGTTTTGGGGATTTTTTTTCAAAGAAAATAAAAATCCTAAGCGATCGACTTCAAGAGTAGACCAAGGTATCTCCAGCTTCATGTAGAACATATTTAATGGCAGAATTAGATATTTGGGAAACTTCCAAGTTTCATTTAGAGCTTAGCAGATCATTTAAGGTTCCCGATCATGCTAATTTCATATTTATGCTTCATAAGGCTCAAGTGTAAGAATTTTAAAAGTGCAAATTAGTTTTTAAAGTTTTGGGCTCGAATCCATACCCAATGGATTGTAAAAGGCTATTGATCTAATTATAGTAGGTAGATTACCTAGAGATGTTGCCAAATTGTTATCCAAAATCCCCTAGGGTTATTTTGGCTTTCAAAAGATTTAAAATGGAATTATCCATTTTTAAGGGGTAGGATATGTTTAAACAACTATCAAATTTAAACCCAAGTGGGTTACACAGGGGCCACATGTCAACATTCTGCCCTCCTCACATAAATGAGATCCGACAGATCTAAAGGCCCTGGAATCAACCGAGTTAGATAAAAGGCATTGGGTCCAGAGAGGTCAAGTTGGGTCGATGGGAAATCTGGGTCATTTTGGAGGCACCACATGGCAAGAAATAAACAAGATACGATTGGGACACACGTCGGCATTCCATCAAACTCCAAAGTGGATGCCCTCGGTAGATGCGAGGCCCTTAAATCAACCGAGGAGGATAATATTTCGGGTCCGGATGGTGGTGTTGAGCATAAAAAGTCAACGACGACAAGGGACACACGATCAAGTTAGGGGCGAATGATGGTGAGGATCTAATGGTCCAAGGAGGGATACATATTTCCATTTTGGCACACTTTGAGAAAATGGGCTCCCGAAGATGTAAAGTTTGCAGAATGAGCCGAGATTTAAAGGAGTTTCACGTCCGTATGATCGATAGACAAAGTCAAGGTAGTACATGTAGGTAAAGGTCTGACCTCATAACCAATCAAAGGAAAACGTGACATGCGTGGAGCCCTCGCATTGGCTTGTGTTTTTTGCACCAACTAGTTAGGGGGTAAGAGTAGTCGACATTGAGCTTTGCATGGAGATTTCTCATTGGTGGATGCTTCACAATTGAAATAGATAGTTTGACATTGTGAGGAAGCATGACGTGGTCTTATTGGATCACTTTTCAAAAGGAACATACGTGCTTGCAAAAAGTTAAGGAAATCAAAAGCCCGATCCTCGCCACCAATGGGAGACTGACACATGACATTGATAAAGTGGTGCACACGTAGGTAGAGGCTGATCCTCAAACAATCAAATGCTGCCACGTGTCTCATTCCTATGCTTCTCGACATGCAAAAATTCAAGTAGCCATATATTTCAATCCAAATCTCAAAATCAAAACAAAATTATATTATTGGAAAGGTCTCCTTGAGTCCTTCAATTTTATGAAATCAGATTTAAGTTTTGATGGCACTTGGTGGGTCAAAATGTTAAACACGACATCGAGATAGGGAGAGAATGGTCATGAGCACACAAATGACCAAATAAAATGACTTAACCACCACAATTGATGAAGTATGGCCCTATGGGCATAGTAATGACTTTGCAGGGCGGTCATGTGATTTGTAGGAGAATTTAATGTAGATTATTGGCAGTTGAAAGTTCAAAATAAGTTCCTTATCATTTCCCTCTTCTCTTTCTTCCTTGAGCTATATATTGTAAAATATTTCATTATTGAAAGGATGGAAATTTGAAATGTAAAGGAACTATGTCAAAATGGTTCTTGAATAGCTGTGAGCCATCAAACCTTCATTTTGGGCTTGACAATGTGTTCTTGTTCCTTCCTCTGCAATTGTAATGGTTTGTGCATATTTTATTGCAATAAAATTTGTTTTGTGGTGTTCTTTCAACCTTGACTCATGTTTTTGAAACATTTCTCTCTTTTACTTGATGTATTGTGTTGTGCATGTATTTCTCCTTTACAAGTTTATTTTGTTATGTTTCATGTGAGAACAAATGGTAAATGCAGTTTGGGTCTGTGTCACTTATGTCTGCCTCTCCCTTCTCCATTTCCTTCTCCCTTCTCCCTCACTAGAGTGTCTCTCACCCTTTTCTAGTGTTATCACCACATTTTAGCTTAGGATTTACCTTTCATGCATCTTTCTAACCCTATCTCTCTCTCCTGGTCCCTTGGAATGTTTAGATTAGGATTAGATAGTTGCATTTCCCTTTCTACGAGTAGTTTCGCATTGGATTTAGGCAGAGGAACCAATCTTCTCTGGAGGTCTATTTCAAGATGCAAGTCCGACACTTGGAGACAGGTCATGTATTAACAAAAAGTAGGGATCTATTATGTGAAATTCATAGGGTGATATGTTTTTGACATAAAAAGAATAGGAGCACACAAAATTGATAGGAGCACCTAGGAACTAGTGCCCAAAATGTGCACCGGTGTCTTGGGATAAATGATGACAAATGTGAAAAGAAAGATAAACATGGATCCCTGTGACTTGACCAAAAACAAGTGTGGAAGTGACAAGATGTAAAAGTGAATACAATGGAAATAAAACCAAACAAGTGGATGAACAAGGTATTGTGTCACCAGTGAATACTTTTCTTACTCAAGATCCATGCATATAACAACATACTTGATGGCATAATAAAATAGTAATGAGTGTGATTTTGTATCTATAGTAGCAATTGTGGATTGTGGTTTGGGTGTTGATCTTTGTATCACCAACACAATAAATAAAAGCTACATTTCTTCCATTTCTCTTTTATGTGTTCTTCTATTTTCTCTCTTTTATGCACTTTGTAAGCATAGTGATCAAGAAAGAGATTTGTATCTTTGATGAATGAATGTAATAATTGCAGGTGATTTGGGTTTGTTAGTCTCATTAATAGATTCATTATTTCTTTCCTCTAATTTAATGTTGAACTACTCCAGTTATTGGGTATGAAATCTATGATTTCCTACTCACAACAATAACCTTCCCTTTCCTAATTTATCTCCTTCACCCCTCACCACCGCAATTTTGTCTCTCAGTACTCGTATAAGCAATTTTCCACAAGTTTAGTTAAGTGTGGTCATGCTGTGATCTCTCGACCTAATGACCACCCTCGTAACATTAAGACAAGAGTAGATTAGTTTACATTCAATAATGGGATCCTCCCTTACACAAGAAGGAAGGATGTATCCATGTGAGCGTTGGTGGAAAAACCTAATTTGTCATACGAAAAATTATTTCATCAATAGTTTTGGAAAATATGCTGGCGAGATATTTTCCCAAGTGCACCTGGAAAGATATTTACAAAATAAAAAAAAGTACAAAACAAAAATCATAAAAATCAGAATTCAAAGAAAAATCATATTTTGAAGGAAACTCTATCAAGGAACGAATCCATGTCACATTCATTTCCCACACCAAAATGAAAAAGTTTCAAGATTGGAGTTTGGTACCAATGAGTGATAGTGAAGAAGAAGATGATGATGATTGCCAAGAAATGCAAATTTTTGATTAGCCATCATTCTAGAACATCTCTTGTAAAAACAAAATCTCACATTCAACTAATGGAAACAAGGTCCGTACTATCTCTAAAATATCTAGGAAAAGACTTTCCAAAATGGAGAAGATTGTTGTTTGTGAAGACCCCGTCATCAAGTCATGGTGGCTACAATTCAAGAAGAGTGTCGCTAGAGCAAAGAAAATGAGAATTGTTGCTACTGATGATCATGAATTCAAGAAATAGATGAAGATAATTTATAAAAGACATGAAATGTTGTAAAAATGACATGTGGGTGCATAATATACTCAAGGTAACATTTTCAAATTCTCCCAGATGACCAAGAAACTCATAACATGCCTTTCATCTCCCTTCCTCTGGTTAATTTTATTGCATATGAAGATGAAGAAATGGATGTTTTTAGAATAGAGTATGTGCAAAGGCTCCTAAATGCAAAAGAAGAAAATTTCAATTTGGAAGCCTATCATGAAGTTTGGAAGTATGCAATGGCCTTACAAAGAAGGTATGAACATCTTGAAGCACTTTGTAATGTTGAGGAAGAAGAAACTCAAGAAGATCCTAATGATTGTCTCGCACTATGAGGTGTTCATCCTTGGAAGATTCTTGTGTAATTTCAATGAGTTCCATATCCTTGAACCTTCTCATGAGAATCAAATCAAAACTTTGGAGGATGATGAAGATGACATGATAGTGCAACCTTCACTCATCAACTAATTTTGGCTCAAGGCACAACCCATTAGAGAAATAATGGATCCAATAGAGGAAGATTATATTTGTATGATATATGGCTCGGTACATTCCAAAGACTCCATCAATAATGAAGAAGTACGAGAAATAAATCCTTTATTCCAAATTCAAGATGATGAATTCAAGGTAGTAATGGATAATATTCTTTCCAATTTTGACTCTTCAAGTGATGTAGAAATGTTGAATGATGAAATGGAGATAGTTGAAGAATCAAATTCTCTTCTCGACTCAATCACAGATGAAAAAATGGAAGAGTTCAATTTATTTCTAGAAACCAATGAGGATGAGAAAATTGAACATGATCCCCCTAAGGATTTGATTTCACCATCTTCACTAAAGGAACTCAATGATGATCATCATAGTAAGTACTAAATCTCTCCTTTTCAGGAAGATGCTACAAAAAATGATCAAGATGAAATTGAAAATTATTCCCATATTGCTGCCCCAATATGGTTCTCTACTTCCCGTCATGAGGATGATGAAATGGAATTTGAGCTCAAAGGTGTGCCCTTCCCGCATAGCTTGGATATTTTCTCCTTGTTTGAGAATTTTGAAAATCAAGTATGCCCATTCTTACAAGAAGGTGAGCCTTAGATGACAAGAAGCATAGAAGAGGTGAACAAGGATGTTTCAAATGAATCATGGACATGTGTGGATCATATTTTCAATCATCTCTTTGAAGTTCAATGCAATGACCCTTCTAGTGAATGTGATAATGAGTATATGGAAAATTTGGAAGAGTTATCTATGCAAGACATCTTGAAGGCTGCAGAAGCAAATGAAGACCCTCAAATCAGTCTTGAGATCCTAACTTGGGCCATGGAAATTCAAGATAGGTATGAGGCATGTTATTTTTATCCTTTCCATGCACCAATGTTTTGTTGATGATACATAGAAAATTGAATAGCTTGATGTCCCCCTCAATGCCTTGGTTGATGAGAATGGATGTGAAAGTAGGTCTTCCAATCTCTTGTTTTGTGAAGAAAATCATGAATGTAAAGGAAAGTATATTCTTGAGTATCCTATGAACCTTCTCAATTTTGAAGACAACACTTCCACTAGGGAGGATGATAGTGGGAAAATTGTTGAGCTAATTTGTATTAAAGATAATTTTTCAAAACAAAGTAAGAATGTGGATAACTCTTGTGAAAGGATTCAAAATCATATTTCTATCACTATTTTTAGAGCCCTTGATGGTCTTGAACATGTTTCCATGCTAAAAATTTTTATCAAGGAGGGTTAATACCTTCGTGCAATTATGTATCCTATATTTTTGAGAGCACTTTCTTAGAACAAAAAAGTGAGGGGTATGGAGAAGTTGTTGACCGGGAAGTGAATTAGCTTGTTCTCAAATTCTCCAAGTGCCTCAATGTTTCAAGGGATGAATTCATGTTGTAATTCAAGGATGATGAATTCTTCCAGGATAAATGTAATGCTACTACTTTTGAGAACATGGAGGAATGGTTTCTCATGATCACAAAACATCAAGTGGAGGATACAAGAAGTAAGGATTCCAAATAGGTAAAAAATATTTCAATGGATGTAAGAATGTTTTCGATACAATACAAGTATGAAGATGGAATCATGGTGTGTCTCCTTCTTCTCAAATTGTTAAAATCCATAACAAGAGCATGGTATGATTAGATAGTGATTTTTGTGCTTTGGGGGTCAGATTTATGTCTTTTTTTCCTTGATGGTATGTAATTTTCCTAACCCGTTATTGGGTATGTGTATATTCTTTCCCCCATCTTTGTAAATATCCCTCCATTTTCATATAGTTTCCTTTTCTATCATGTGTTGTTTTCCACTTTTGGGTGTGTTTCCCTCTCATATGTTTGTTTGTTCGTGTGTGTGTGTGTGTGTGTTTGCAAGAAATGATTCCATAAGACCAATGGACAAGGCATTGGTCCACTTAGTGACTTGAGATTATAGGACTCTGACTTTCCCTATCCTCACTGTGCTTGATCCAGAAAAGTCCCCAAGCTAGAGCCGTGTGTTTCGGTATTTTTACAAGGCTAAAATAAAATTTGAAACATGACAACTTAACCCTCTTGTTGAATTTTTTTCTTGAAAATCCTCCTAAGCACCTCCCTAGATTAATATGCCCTATTTGTGGTGTATATTATATCCTTGCAATGCTTCATATGTGTTGTAAATAATTTCCTAGGTGATCAAGATATTGAGACAAGGTGACTCATTCCATTCAATGTAATGCTTTTTAAGGTGGATTCTTCACTAGGTCCGGAAAGGCTATTTTTTCCTTTTTAGGACATGTGTGCATCCTCTAGGATAGTGTTGAAGGCTCACATTCATTAAGAATTTTTATTGTGGAGATAAAGAAACATATTGCAAGTGATTTAGGAAAAATTGGGGAATATTTTAACGTTTAGGAACAAGTTCGGTGGATGTAGGGTTTTGAAGGTGAAGGAGCTTGCAGCTCGAGAATAGTGCCTCGAGCTTCGGCGGATGATTCTGGGAGCTCCATAAGAATTTATGAGGAAAACTAGATACCATTGGAAAGATAATTAAATTATCTAAATGATGGTACTTTTTTTTTTCACAAGACATAATCGCTTCTTTCCATAACTAATTTTCATAAGAAACACCATGCTCTCTCAAGAAAATGACTATTTTAAGGGGTTTTAGCCATAATTGGATCATAGAACCCATATAATTCATCTTGGAAGTTTTTTTATAGTCAAATTAATATAAATAAGTGCTGAAAATTTCCTCTTGAAGCTATCAGTAACTTCATCTTAAAGGTTCCTCTCAAGGTAAGCTTTCAGACTTGGCCATTTTCACAAGAGGACACTGTGAGCTGAGGTCGAGGTGAATTTTACCATCCCTTCTGTCCCTATCCCTTAAGGACATATGGGTAAATAAAATGCACCTAGCCCCATATATGCCCTTTAGAACTTCATATGACCCTAAATAGGATTCAAAAGCATGTTTACCATGTTTCTAGCCCTCCAACTGTAATGAAAAGTTGTCACTAGTAACCCCTAAGGTGAGAGAAATTTTTATGTCCCTCCCGGTCCTATCCCTTGGGGATAGAGGGGAAAATAAAATACACCCAATCCTTTTCCTGAAGTTGGTTTCTCATGTGACTCAAAACAAGCCCTCGTAGTGCGCTTCCAACCCCTTTCTTCTCCACCTCATCGAATGAATGCTTCCCACTTGCCACCTCCATATCGGGGCACATTGTTTTACACCTTCGGCCTTGTCCCATGGGGACACAGGGGATAAGAAAATGTGAACCATCCCCGCCTCTTCCTTGATTTCTCATGTGAGCAAGTTTGACTCCCCAAGTGCTAAATTAGGGAAAATTTTAAGGGTTCTATAAAAACCTTAGAAGGTATTTGGAAAATCAGTGAAAATTGACTTTCACAATGATGGAAAATATGAAAAATGATTTTCAAAGTAAAATATGTTGTTGGTTGGTGGCATTTTTATGCTACTAGACAAAATATATTATGTTGTTGGTGATAGTATGTGATGTCTACCAAAATCATATGTAATTTTTGAAAAATCATTTTTTGACAATAATAGTTAAAATGACCGGTTCGATGAGAAATTTGTCCTAAAAAATAATGGCGCAAAGAAATAATTAAAAAAGTGATTTTTTGTGAAAAAAATATAGATTTTAGTAATTCTTATGGATTTTAATTTTTGAATTTTTGATGTTAGTAGTTAAAATGATCATCTGAATAAGAAATATGTCCTCCAAAAAGATGGCGTAAGAATATAAAAATCACATACTTTTTTGTTAGTGACATCACTATAAAATTCTACTAGCCAAAGTGGCTTTTTCGTATGTTACGAGGCGGTGGCATAAAATATGCTATCAGTCGGTAACATTTTTTATTCTACCGCAGACAACAACATATATTAAATTTTCGAGACAAGAGAATAAAAATGCTACCGGATGGCAACATAAATGTAGTCTCTTACATCCACTCAATTTCTTGTGTGCATCGACACCTCATTAGGACAAATCTAAATGCTCACCGAAGCACATGAAGGTACCGATCCTCTCCTTTGTGCTATCTTGTCAAGATATTAGCATGCATATTCATGATAACCAATCTCAAATCATACATTCAAGTGCATATCATGAGACTAAAATGGAAACACATGTAATAAGGAAACATATGGATTAGATAACAAATAAGATCAATTGTGCAGTGTAATCACCATATTCAGATACATCAATGACCATAATTCATTACATCAAAGTATTACATAACAAAAGGTGAATACATAACATTCATTACCATAGAGTCATGCGCACTAGTACATAAGAGGAGCATAACACTATTACATCACAAGATCTCTCATACATGACACCAAAAATAATGACATATAACAAACATATATAGGGATGGGGACTTTCCCTTCACCACCCATGCATTCTCAATATAGCCATCCGTTAACAACTACATGCTTTTATAACGGAGCTAATAATAAATTATCCTATAAATAAACCCTTCTTTAATCCTAATAATAGCTCGATCTATGCATGACCTTTCATCTTCACGTTTTATGTGCTTTATCCCAAAAATAGGCTTTCCTTGGCCTCAAGTCATCCTACTTTTATCCTTTGCATGATCTCGCACTCCAAATCGCTTTTCTATTTATAGCCCTTAAGTGCAAAATTGACTAAGTCCCGAGTCTATCTTCCCGGGTGCGTGCCACTTCAATCGCCCTCATGCACATATATGCACCTCACTTATATGCCTTATTACCTTATGTGCTCTTCATACTTATCCATTTTGCTAGTCCAAAATTACCCCACACTAATTACATTTCTGTCCTCGACAATGGGGTTTCTCGAATACAATGAATAAAGAGTGAAAAGAATAAGGAATGAATATACAAAGAATGAAATAATAAAATAATTCTCAACGCATGCATTGTCCATGCTATCACCCAAATCACCGCACCCTCCGAATGGCCAAGTGATGGATAAGAAATTCGGTGTGATTGGATAACATGGGATCACATTGCAAGCTATGGGACTTGCGACTTAAGGTGAATCTCCTGAGAATGCCAACTTCCTCTTCCTAAACTAGGCACTATACTACTCCTAATGCAATAAAAAACTAACTAGACCTATACTAACATTCCAAGGGATTAGGGAGAGAGATTTACAAGAAATAAAACCTACACTAGGAAGTGGTGATGCACCAAGAAAGGGTTTTGCTAGACAAGTTTTTTGTCTTCTAGTGAAGAAGGATGAAAAAGCACCAAAACCCAACTTCATGTAGAACTTCACTCCCAAAACCTACAATGGAAACTTGAAATTGCACAATATACCTACAAACATGAGAAAGGAAAAATGAAGTAGAAAAAATGATGAAAGGACCAATAATTAGTCACAGAACACAATTTCTATTACTTCAATCACATGCACAATGCATCATTACAGTAGGAAGAGGAAATGGTTGCCATTACAATCTTGGAGAAAAGGCTTGAAAGTTCCCAAAATCCACAACTTAGCTTGTGAAAAGAGAGAGGAATTGGAAAATGTCTAACCCCTTGAAATGAGTTCCTCATTTACATTTATAGAAAATCCAAGCTTTGGAGAGAAGAGAGGAGAAATCCTAATTTTTGGCCAAATTATAGCACATGATGGCCTCTATACTTGATTACATTATTAATTACATTTGAAAAAATCTCCACTCCATTATGCCTTCATAAATCCAAAATTTGAATTTATCCCTATTTTAATAAAAATAATATTTTTATTAAAATTCAAGGCATCTCGGCCTTTTGATGGGACCCATGAGTCAAAGTTATGCTTTGGAGGAGGTTTTAATGTTGATTGGCCAACCAACTCGGCAAGTTAGTTGGTGAGTTCGCTCCATTTCCTTTACACGACGGGCTCTTTGAATGTTGCACCAATCACCTTTTCTTTGCATGAGTTCCATCTTATTCCCTACCACGTTATATTGAATAACGTCTCTAACCACTTCAATGACCACAAATACTTTACATTGGGTTCTCTATTATTCTTCCAACCACCACGTGATCCTTATCATGCCACATTTTACTTTGATCGGGTCTCGTTTATTAATCACGCGATCGATCATCTTCGTCCCACAAGTTACATGGAGATTGTTCCATCCCCTTGGTATTGGATGAGCATCTCAACATCAACCTCGGTCTTGTTTTTTATTACCACCGCCACGATGAATCGCTCAAATTCCAATAACCGATTAATGAGTTGATCGATTCCACGTGCCCATCTCGCATACTTCCAATATATCTTGGCAGAACCTTGACTGGCCATGAATGGCCATGGAAACACATGATTGATGCCTCAACCACTTATAAGTTCCACTAACTTATAATGTGCTAGCTTGCAATAGACTCAGAATCCCTGTCACGATGGCCCACAGAACGTGTTAGCTCACAACTTGGCCAAATCGTAGATTAACTCTCGCTTTTCTCAAATATCTCTCCATATTGGATCTTACACTTGGAATTCTAACCACCTTTGTTTGTCCCAAGTTGAGTTACTCACCTTGGTTTCCATGACACAAAAATCCGTAAGTCCGCAGTGGTGGATTTTTTGACTTTGGAGGCCAATTTCCACGGGTAGTAACTAGGCGAGTTGGTTCTAGATTCCCACTTTGCCACCAGCTCGCAAAATCACCATGAGCCTTTTCCTTGGCTTCTCATTTCTCCCTCTCGAGTCTAGCTTTTCAAGCTCTGAACTTAGCTTTGTGAGCCTAAAATCGTCTTTCCCGCATACTTGGTCCCGATCTCGAGCTTTCCTCCAAGTCATCTCTTTCATGCCTCACCATGTTGAGCTCATCCATGTTCCGCTCTCTTTGAGATACTCTCCTATGCCATAGATGTCCGATTGAGCCTAACCTATTTCTCGACCTAATATAGCTCGAGCTCTAAATGCTATCTACCCGAGCTTCCATCGCTTTGTTCAATGTTCGAGATTGAGTTTTTCTCATGAATCGACAAGTTCATGATCCCAATTCGGTATTCCGATTTTCCTTCACAATGATATTCTCTACTCTCAAACTCCATTTTCATCCGAGATCCTAGAGTTACTTGGCCAGCCATTTCTCCCTAGAAACATGATCTCCTTTTGTCAACACTTTCAACTACAAGCTCACTATAATGTCTTAAATTACATCATTCACATTGTGAGTCTCATGATGAGAGCTCATCGAGCTCTAACCTTTGATGAATCACTTGAGTCACGGGCCAAAACTCCCCACGAGCTATCTCTCAACCCTAACATGCGCTCACCCGGGTAATTGACTCGCATGTGATACTCGAGCCACCTAATGTTAATGAATCCAAACTGAGTCACTTATAACCTAGAAATCACCTCATCACGGTGCATCATGCATACACTGCCATATGTATTTCCAACAAGCCAAACCGAGCTTGGTCGAGAGCTTGCTACCATATCTACAAATAGCTTCCCCTTCATATAATTGACTCACGATCAATCTTTGACCTGATAGATCTCAACCATTGCTTTCACCATTCAAAATATTTGTATTGCATTGATAATTCCACACATTGTTTTATACATCATTGAGTCTTATGCCGTGAGCTCAAACCGAGCACTCTACCCGAGACACTAGCCATTCTAACCTCAACTTGGCGAGATGATTAATATTTTTCAATAGGCTCCAAGCCATGGCTCGATGCCAAACCATTTTCGTGATTCTTCACGAGCTATATCCATTCTACAGTTTTATACTAAGATTGATTCCATGCTTGTCATTTTGGTGAGAAGATTCACTCTCCTTTGTCAATGCTCAATGTTCATAGCAGATTGGTTTCTTGCGTGCAACATTGGCTTCACATGGATTGGCCAAGATGCAAGATGATCCACTCGATATCATTCTCATTCATTATATTACCAAATTTCTTAGTCATGTATTCCTTCCCACATCCGTGCCTCATGTTAAGCCATTTTTACTGATCCTCCACCATGCAAACCGATCCTTGAGCTCCTGAAATATTCCTTTTAATACATGCCCCGCTTGACATGGCTCGATCTACCAAGTTCATCTATGAGCTCATTTAAATGAGTTCAACAAAAATCTCTTACACACAATCCCCTCATAAACACCTTGTGAAACACAATAAGTGGCCTGAGCTACTTAATATTACTTTCCCTATATTCAATTGGCTAACTCACCAAGTAGCTCACTACATTAGTCATTGGGCTGTGTAAACTCAAATCCTCTTGTGGCCTATTTTGGAAAATCTTCAAGCATTGCACTGAACCATTCCAAAAAAATGTAATTTTTTTGTGAATCAATGGGTTATGGAGTTAGAGTAAGTCGCTTGAAAAACTTAGATACCAATTTTGACCAATTTTTACCATGGTAACTCGAAGTCGGCCCGTCGGGGCCAATTTTCTTCCTAGGAAAGATTGGAACCTCCAAGACTCAAAAAGGGGAGAATAGCTCAAGATGACTCTGAAACTAATTAGAACACCATAAGCACTCCCTAAACATAAAATTTACGCGAAGTTTCCTAGAATGCTTCATGAAGACCCTTTTCTAGTCCTACTATACCATATACCCCGTTGTCCAATTTCACCACAAGTAGAAAAATTGGATAACAGCTTCTACTCCTCAACCGAAAAAAATATCGGGTACTCTTTATTGATTGCGCTCTCCAACTCATTCCATTATGTCAACCCCTTTGTTAATATATTTGGGACTATCTTGACTGTCTCTTCCATCTCTTCTAGAGTCATGTCTTCCCATTTATGCTTGAGATCTCTTATCACTCTAGCTACCCCAGATCATTCCCTCCATAAAGTACATCCTTTGTGTTTCCAGTGACACAAACTCCTTTATTCTCTCATTATGTGGCTCCCTCACTACCTTCCACGCATAACGCTTCTTTGAAATCATGGCTATCTTATCTTCTCTTCCAAGTGCTTCATCCTTCTTAGTAGTGAATGATGAGTACATTATTTGGCTTATTTATATCATTCATATGATTGATAATTTGTCATTTAAACATGATTTTCTAATGCATGGGGATGCTTTGTATAGGTATATCTTAGTGAGTTTAATGCATTTTCCTTGATTTTTCTCATGCAACCTGATTAGCCATATCATATAACTTCCTACTAACTAGCCTTCGTGAGAGAAATGTGGTGATGTGTGTAGGAAAATAATGAACGTTTATTGCCAATGTAATTAAGGAGCCCCGAGTTTGGAGTTGGAGTGTAGAAGTGGAAGATGTTTTCCATCTATCGGCCTATAAGTATGGGTCTTATTTCTAGCAGTCCTATATGAATTTATTAATCTTGATCAAAATCTGTTAATAGAAGAAATTAATGCCAGAATTTTGGCGTATTCTCAGTAACCACCTGTATCTATATAAAGACACCTCCTTGAAGAAAAATGAAATAGTTGGTAATATTTATAATCTGCGATATAGCTTGTTGCATTTGGTACTTTTACTTTCCGCACTGAATATGTCATGGAGCTTATCTGAATTAATATAAGGAGATATAATTTTGAGAATCTTGAGCTGTTAAGATTTCCTCTGTCCCAAGGAAGAGCAAGGTCCTGCTCGACCAAGGAGACATGATGTTGTTTACATTTACATCTATATATGGTTTTCTCGATAAGTCATAATCATTCGGTTCCTTTACCGCAATTTATATTTCACCGTGTTTCATGTAATTCCTGTTCAAGTGTGTTTATTTTCCTTATTGAAATTTCCATTCAGAATGTGCATTTCCTCTTATGCAAACTCTAGTTAACATGTGCTTTTACTTTTACTGCAAGTTTGGGTTATGAATTTGCAATTTCAATTGTGTTCTTTCAATTCTAGCAGTGCGCATTTCCATTTGAGTTAGAAGTACTTAATTCCATAGATTTACATTGAGTTTCCATAGATTAGTAGCAAATTCAGAAATATCTAACAGAAACCCCCAATAAAGACCCAATAGTATAAATGGCTACATAGGGCTCCATTGCATACAATTGAAGACATAACCCTGGTTTGATAATGACACTAGTAGATTAATCTATTAGTTAAATGATTGGAATAATACAACGACCCATCGGTGAGCACATCATTTTCCTCCTGGATTATGTACACCTTAAGGATCCTTATTCTTATTATCTTCCAACAATGTCCCGAGTGTGATTTTCTTATCCAGATTCCTCCTAGCCACCTCTACTACCATATTTGTTAAGGCATTACTTTCTTGCTCATTTGTGAACTCTGTGGGCTTCACCATGATATGGGTGGCTTGAGGCACCTTCTTCATTCTGTGCCTTATACATGCTTCCTCACTGATGTCAAACTCTAGTTCATCCATATGTGTTTGCATCGTCTTACTCAACATTTTCCTTAAACATGTATTTCCACCATTGGGATATATCATCTTCCAACCATATAATTTGTCATTAGAAAAGATACTTTGGAACCTCACCCAAATGATCTAAGAAGGGTCATTCACATACCCAAGGTCTGGGGTATTCAAAACTTCTTCTCCCTTTTCCCTTTTAGACCACTTACTTTGGGAATATGTTTCTTCTACACTTGGGATTAGACCTTCTCCTTTCTCACCCAATGCACTCCATGCTCAACTATGGATCCCCTACACTCCTTTTCTTCATCACCTCCAGTGGGACCTTTTCCTCATGCTCACTAAGCAATTTTGTGTCATGTTGGGATTCTTCTTCTCTATGTTCCTCTTTTCCTTCCATTCAATATAATGATGATGACCATGTGTTGCACACAACTTCCATCCGATAAACTATTTTTCATCACTATCCTCATGTGTTACGAGATTGTGCCTTCTCTTCTTTTCTTCTGTGGGCTTGGCTTCACCAAAGTAGTAGTCTCAGGTGACCTCCTCACGACCTTAGATGGTCATGTGCCACCGTGCTAGTGTTTTGGATTTATCCTTAGCCTTCTCATAACCCTGTCTCAACCATGCCACCTTTCTTTTTCTATCTCCTCGCCTCGGGATCAATTCTCCTCTTCTTCTTCCTCCTACCTTGGAGAGATATCTTCATGTAGTATTTTGATACTTGTAGTTGGAGTTGTCTTCTAGCACCATGATCGGGTCCACCGCATATCTTCCATCTCCTCCTCCTCATCCTTGGGTTGTTCCTCCTCCTCTGTCCTTGGAGGGGTGGGCTCGCACTCTCTTGCCTGGTACCAACTATTATGCTTTCCCTTTGGAACTCCAAGAGTTTAAATTCATCTTCAATATATTTTCCATTCACCAATCTAGGCTTAAGGTAGATGTATACCTTAGCCACATCAATCTTTCCCTACTACCAAAAGTCATAGAATTTATAATGATATCATCTGATATCATAGTCTCAATATAGGTAGACTTACCTAGATATACATAAGTCTTTCATGGAGTGTGTGGTAGTCATAATCAACCTTTATCTATGTCAAACTCAAGCTTTGTGCATCTGAGAATCATTTCACTTGATGCATGGGAAAGTAGTGTGCATTATAAATTCATAAGGCAACTTACACCATGGGCTCCACTTACCATTCTTCATGTAAAACCTCCTAATGTAGTAGTGTTGGTAGACTACAAAATCTTCCTTCCCATCCACCATTAGGCAATTTTCTTGGTATGCATGCCATTCATGCTCAAAAGCCTCACACATTCTTCTATACCACATCTCCATTCTGAGATTTTATATGCACGTGACTCCATCACAAGTATATTTTGTAAATTTTTAGCTAATGACTTCTTCTCTAGTGGTATTGCCACATTTTATCCTTAGGGCCATCTAGAACCCCAATATGTAAAATATAATTGATAAGAAATCGATCACCATATGAAATTTTATCACCCATGCTGCCTCCTCAATAATTCCTTTTATGATGAATGTAACAAGATTATAGATAGTCCCTTCCACCATCTTCTTTGCAATGTGGAGCCATTTCTTGTTTACTTGGCCCCATCTCTCTCTGGGTTATTAAAATTTTTTAAGAGATGTGCAAGAAATATTCACAACAAGGTCGGTTACCTTAGAATTTCCATCACTGCCCTCCTTTCTTGATAAGCCATCTCAACACATGGCCTCCACACCTACTTCATCATCAATATCAAGGGAAATATCTATGCCCGAGCTCCATAACCATGTAAGTCACCCAATGGTGGCGGTGATTCATACTCACCTTCCTATAAAGTAAAATAAGTCCTCATGGACTCTTTACATCAGCCATTGATAGAGTCTCTCTGGTTTTCCAAAATATGGCAACTCATAAATCTGCAAGACTCCAGCTTTCTCCAAAGGTCTTATCCTTCATCATCGTAGATTGGTTTATCATCTTTAGTTCACAAGTTGGTCTTTTTACTATCTCTTTCTCTATTTGGTCCTTTTTTGAACTAGTGTGATGATTGTTAAATCATCACCTTTTTTTTGACGTGGGTCTCCCAAACATGCCCCATAATAACACCCTCGGGATATTGCATTTCAAAAAATCTCTCTTTGGGTGCTTCTTCCACTTCCTACCTCTTTTGGTTCATTCTTATTTTTCCCTTGTGGTCACTACAGGTGCTCTTTTTGGTGCCATGTCAACCTTTCACAACTTACCCTTGCATTTTTCTACCTTTTTCTACTACTCTATGTAACCCCAAACTCAATTCCCTAGCTAGTTTCTTCTTTCCAAACCCTAGATCCTCAAAACCTACTTTCACACCTTTACTTGCTCTCACACTTCCCATGAAGGAGCTCCACTATGGCCATGACCAAATTTCAATTGGTTCGATGTACTTCTCATCTGCAATCACACTTCACACTCATTCACGTTTCAATTCAATTCTCTTAAGGCTCAAAACTCAAAATGTGCAAGGTAAGAATGAAGTCGCATGCACTCCTTTTATAGATTTTCCAAAATTTCCCATTAATTTCTCCTCACCTACCACCGTACTCAACTTTAATTATGCTTTTTTTTTTCATTTTTTCACACTTTTTCACTGCACTTTCTTTTGCTTTCAGCTCCAATCACCTTCTAGCACACCCTACTACTTCATAGGCCACAGACCTCCTTTACATGCCTCCATGCACCAAAGTACATAATCCTTTGTGCCTCATACCAAGTAGTTTACCATGTTTTTCCTACCTCATGTTACACTATGTGTGAACCTTTTCTCATGCGTGGTCTTCATTCCTGAGAAATTTCCTTAAGATCACCTTCATCCCTAACACCTATAACACCTTTTCTTATTGTGACACAACAATTCAGAACACCTATTCAAACCCATATATGTACTGTGTCAACTTTGCTATGCCCAATAACATACATATGAATCATTTTTTGGATTCTTTGTTCTTTTCCTGATTCACCCCACACTAAAAGTATGTGCATCCTCTACACATGAACAATAATAGATAATCAATCTAGCTTCTGCATGCAAAGCATGCTTATTACAAAAAAAAAAAATAAAATGAAAAAGCATAACAATGATTGAAAGAAACACATGAAAGGGAAATCTAATCTAAATGGAAATACTGCCTTATTACAAACACCAAGAAGCTTATTTATAGTAGGGCTTCAACCTACTCCCATTGAAGTAACTGGGAAACATGGTGCCATCCAACGCCTGCAATTGACATGCACTTGATTCAAGTATCTTGGTTACTACAAAAGGTCCCAACCAATGCACCTTCAATTTCCTTGGGTGGCGCACAAACTTGGAGTCATAGAGAAGGACCATCTTTCCAATTAAAATGTCTTATTCTTAATGTGCCTATCATGTCATGCCTTTTTTCTTTCCTTCTCATTCTTCTAGCTCCAACATGTAATGGCATGCACTCATCATCTAATTGCATTAGTTTATCAATGTGCTCTTCCAAAAACTTGTTCATCATCTAGTCCACCTACATGCATGCATAATACATGATGGTAACATGAATTCAATTGGTAGTACTACTTCCACACCAAACACCAACTGAAAGGTGTGGCCTTATTCAACCTTTTATAAGTGGTCCTATAAGCCCAAAGTACAACTGACACTTTATCATCCCAATATTTTCTTCCAACATCACATATTTTTTCAATGTTTATCCCAAATCTTGTTGAAATCTTCTGCAATACCATTAGCTATGGGTGATAAGGAGTAGTCTTATGGTGTGCCACCATAAACTCTACCAATAAATTTTGATTGTCTCATTCAAGAAATGAGTTCCTCTATCACTTTTCAAGCTTAATGGACAACCATACCTACTAATAATATTCTCCCATAAGAACCTTGTTGTTGTGTTGTTGTACAATCCTTTGTAGGTGTTGCTTCTTCCCACCTGTCGTAGATATATCTATGCAAGTAATAATGTAGCGTGCACCATCCTACACGTGGGTGGTGAAATAGACCTACAAAGTCAATAGCCCACTTTTCAAAAGGCTCAATGTGCTTGCAATAGGTCACAACAACATCTCATCTCTATTTCTAGGCTTTCCCAAGGCATGATGAATGATCACATGCCTTGACATATTCCTTAGTATCTTTGTACAAAGTCTCCCACCAAATTCCAGCCATTAGAATCTTTGCGCATTGTAGCATCACCAATGTAATGCCCTCTATTATTCCACCATGAGCTTCTTCCATAATAGCCTCATGTGCTCATGCTCTAGAACACAACGACGTGCAAAAAACTTCATCATGACCAACTTGTATAAATCTCCACCAATCAACTGATAAGGTGTCATGTGTATAGAAAGATGATTTTTCTCCAATGTCTTCATTCCTTCAGTGCACTTTGTCAATGTGCAAAAAACTTGCAATATCCTCCAAGTCTACGGGTGCGTGGTTTAACCTAAAAATTGCATCTAGAATTGTGTCCTCAATGCTCTACGTGTCCTCACTATAATTGATCCTTGATAAATGATCAGGCCCTAATTTCTCTTTCCTAGTTTCACAACAATGTGAAATCAAACTCCTAAAAAAAAGTATCCACCTACAAATGTGCCCTTGAAAATGCTTGTTGACCAAATACTTGAGCACCATATGATATGTATAGAAAATAAATGGTGTTTCAACAAGTATTATCTAAACTTGTGCAACGTAGATCATAGAAAATGCCTCACGCTCAGTGGTTGTGTAATTCTTCTCTCTATGGGTGTCAACTTCCTACTTGCAAAAAAAATGGGATGATCCACAATTCCTTCTCCTAGTTGTGCACCAAACACTACACCAATTTCCATGCCAGAGGCATCAACATGAACATGAAAGGGTTTTTCCCATGAAGGAAAGTGAAAAAATAGGTGTAGTGGTAAGCCTCTCCTTCAATGTTTCAAATTTGTTGTTGTTGCACATGTCACCCCAATAAAATTTCCCTTTAGCCTTCAACAATTCTTCCAAGGGCACATGAAATATTTTGCATAGCCTTTGATGAATTTCTATAATAACCAATATGTCCCAAAATCCATGCACACTTCACTCTTGATTGGTAGGTTCTTCTAAACCCAAGATCACAACTATCTTGGTTGGGTCTACCAACAATCCTTCCTTGCAAATTATATGCCCAAGTAAAGTGCCAAAAGGTGTAGAAAAGATGCACTTTTAATGTTGAGAGAGATGCTCAACTATATGTGCACCTCTCAAACATGAGCCTCAAATTATCACAATGATCCTTGACTAAGCCATATATTGTCCAATCATCCAAATATACCTACAAGAATTTATGAATAAAATCTTGAAAGGCCTTGCACAACAAAAATGCAAAGAACACTACTACATTTTTTCAATCCAAAGGGCATAATCAGTATATGAAAAAACTTCCCCATTCAGTGGTGAAATTGTCTTTCTCTGATCTTCTTCTTCACGATGCGCACTTGGTGATAACCTAAAAATCCATCTGTGAAAGAATATATCTCACGCCCAACAACTCCTTCAAGGATTTCTTCTGTGAATGGGGTGGGAAAAGGATCAATAACACATGAAGCATTAAGTTCTCTATAATCCACACAAATCCTTATCCTCCCATCCTTCTTAATGCTTATGACCATGGGGCTAACCCATTCAAATTCTTCAATAGGCTCAATTATTCCAGACTTGAGCATCTTATCAATTTCCTCCTTCACCTTCACGTGTAGATTAGGATTCATCCTATAAGGCCTCTTCCTAACCGGGCATGCTGCCTTCTTTCAGCTTGATCTTCATCTCACCTAAAGAAGGGTGTACTCCTTTTAATTCATGATATCCCATGGAAAAAAGTCCTAGAAGTCATGCAAGAGTTCAATAATCTTAGCTACTTCTTTCTCTGACTAATAATCACCAATAATGGCCTCCTTAGGCTCATCCTCTGTACCAATGTTAACCTTCTTTGTCTTCTTCATATAGAGCATGATACACATGCCTTCTCATCTATAGTGTCCATTACCTCACACATGCACCTTCAGTGTGGTTAACATCTAGGTTATCAACTTCATCATCATCTATCATATATACCAATTTTCCCTTTTCTTTTTCCTTCCAGGCATGGCCCATCTCTTCTTCTTTTGTTTCCTCAAGATCAAGGTGTGCCTCAAGATCAGTTCCCAAAAAACTCCAACATGAGTTCTTCATCCTTCACATTATCTCCCAAAGTGATGTGCTTCATGATCTGTAAATGCTTCATGGATTGGAGGCTTAGTAGAAAAATAATCAAAAGTTTGAATCATACCTATAGTCATCTCTTTACCAATTTTTTGTTTCTCTTTTCAACTCAACATGGACATACCATGTGCACACGCAACCATGTAATGTGGAGTAGAACTTATGTACCCAAAGTGATGGTGGTAAGGCCTCCTTTCCCTGTGCCCATGATCTCTCACACTCATGGACATGATGAGAGGAGGAGACTTCCCATGAAATTCACATGTTTGTGTAGGTACATTACTTCTCTAAGTAAACCTAGTAGAAAAGGTGATTCTCACTTCTCACCATTCCAAAAGGCTATCTCTATGTGTTTCCCACCAACGTTTACTTGTCCTACAAAAAGTATAGACCAACATGTTTCTTCTATCCCCTTCATTCTACCACTGAGTCTCCATGGCACACAAGAATGCATCGGGTTCCCTTCACCAAGTATACCTTGGTACACGAGTTATTCCTAACCACCTCACCATGCATGCGGCCTAATCATTCTAGTGACTCTTCCTTTGACTTCACACTTGACCATCTCATACATTCCATGAGCCCAGTTATCACAAGCAACACTAGTAGTGTCACTTACAAATACATGTCTTCCCACTAAAGGATGCCTTCCTTTGATGGTTCTATATTCTAGATCATGCACTATATGAGCATAGATTCTATTAAGTTCTTCTTCACTCAAGGGCTCAACATAAGGCTCTTCCTTCTTATCATACATAGGGGTATGATCACACACTCTTCATTCATTCTCAAAACTGATGTACCTTTTGTTAAAGCACAAATCAACATTGTTTACATAACACCAGGGTCATCCAAGTAATGCTAGAAAATTTGTCTACTTCAGCAAGCTCCAATACCTCAAAGTCTCCAAGTAAACTTGGCTCCTTGAATGGTAATGGATGCATCCTTTAGTACCCCAATAGGCATAGCCCTAGTTTTGTTTTCCATATATAACACATTTGAAGATGGTTGCAATGTTGGTCTACCCATCTGATTCCATGCATCCAGAGTCAACACATTCACTTCCATGTGCCTAATATCAATCAAAATGTTGTGTAACAACCACCCATCAATTACTACATCTAGTGTAATATCCTTGTCAAATTCATGATTATGAGGTGGTAGATTTATGAAGTATCTGCCTCTTGTGCTCAACCCCAATGTGTGGTAATACTTTTCTCATAGCCATTCCCCTAGTAAAGGAATGATGTTCTCCTAGCACAACATCCTACACACCTCCTTTCAAGTCATCCACATCCTTCATGGGAGCTCAACATTCTTTTCTTCCCTCTCACACCTTCTTCTTTTTTCAAGCATTATATTTCTCCTTGAAGTTCTCTGATGACTCCCATGGTTCTTGGTAGACTTCCTTCTGTGCAAACATCTGGATACTTAGCATGTATCACCTCTTCCCTCATAATGAGTGGTTTAGCCTTTCAGAGGCTCACGTGTGTGTGCAGCCTCAACATGTGTGTAACCATCACCATATGTAACTCAAGATCAGGTGTCTTCTTAGGCATCCACTGATCAAAATAATGGTGTTGTACCTTGATCATCCCATGCCCTTATCTTTCTTCTTATTCTTACTCATGTGCTCATATAAATTCTAGAATTCCTCTAACTTATGTTTCTTCCCACACCATGAGAAAGTTGTATTCTGAGGGAAATCACGCTTGATAATGATCAAGAGATCCAAATTATAACAAGTTCCTCACATGAACCTCCTCTACCACCACCATGACCTCGACCTCTATATCCTCCTCGAAATCCTCCATTCTTGTTATCCCCATTGTTGCACCTTCATTATTTTTTCCTTCTTGCTCCTTTGATCCACTCACCACACTAGTTCTAGTGCACTCCCTATCTCAATGGATTCATGAATGTGATCAATCAATCTATATTCAGGTGGTGTCATGAGTATGGGACTTGCAAATCTTACAATACATATAACACCTTCTTTTGAATGGTGTGTATAAAAGAGGACAATCCCAAACATCATGGTTTAGGTGACAGAACTTCACAATCCAATAACAACACGCATAATGACTTACATGGGGAAATTATCTTTAGTATTTCCTTCAACCTCACAATTTGTGCACCATATACCACTACGTGTCTCATGAGCTGAATTAGTAAAAAATTTTCTAACTTACTTTTCCATGGCTATGATATGTACTCTAAAAATGGGCTCACTCCAGTGTCAACACTCCCAACCACCTCAATGCACGTAGAGCTACTACTTCCAAGGCCTCATATGGATCCACATAAGTCTTATGAGATAGCACTCATCTGAAAGGAGTCAAAAATCCACCAACAAACCACTGTGCATGCTGAACTTGATTGGATGGATATCATAGGACAACTTGGACAACAGAGTTTTGAAACATGCATGTCATACTCCCTCACGCTCTCAGATAGCCTACTTGATATCCTTGAGCGCATTGATACTCTTTTTCTCAAACTCCAGAATATGAAACTCAACTAGAAACATAGAGTGCAAAGCATCATAATCCACCACAGTCTGATGTGGGATCATACTTCATATACCAGCTATGTGCATGCCCTTGAAGAGTAGTAGAAAATTGACTTTCCTTTCTATCTAAGTTGTAATTCCTTTAGTGCACCATAGTAGCTCACACTTGTGCATGCTCTATGCATCTTTAAATACCTCTATACTCTTGGAAAGTGGAGAGACATCTCAAAGTAAACTTGAGGTGTCTGTTTTGTAGTTGTAGGTTGTTGAGGTGGTTGTTGTGGGTGTGGACCTTTCCCACCAGATCTAGAACTAGAACCTCCACCAAGTATTTCCTCTTCCTCCTCCTAATCCATTTGATCCGATCCTCCTAATCCTCCCGATCCACTTGATCCTCTCATCCTCCCACATATCCCGTGGGTATGTGGACTAGCTTGATGTACTTCCTTATGTCCCAATTGTAGTACTAACTAGACACCCACATATGCATGGTCATAACTACTCCCAACAAAAGTAATTCAATATTCTATGTGCCCACACTTTATCCTGATGACACACCTAAAAACAACCCTACAATCAAACTCCCAAACAACGAACGATTATGTTACACTTCCATAGGTGTGTTTTTGTCTGATGCACTTCTGAATTCAACAAAAATGATATCTACCCATATCTACTTGCTTACCTACACTAGCCTTCTTCTCAATGACTACCTCTAGGATTTGGGAAACCAAGCGCAAGGGTAGGGGCTAGGTGGCTAGGTGGGATCGAATGCACACATGTACGGTCCTCATGCTCTCTCTCTCTTGACGTGCTCTCTCATCCAAAGTCAAAGGGATTCTCTACTACATTTACCCAATGTGGGGAGTACCTAATGTTGCAGCTCCTCATCTTCCACAAGAGCTTCAAAACCTTCATGAGCCATCATTCTCCTCAACTCCATTGCCTCCGTAACCTCCTTGCATGTGCCATGTCCCTCTCTCGAGCTTCATTAAACTTGAGTCATCTTTCCTCTCTCTATATTTCTACCGCTAGGTCCTCCATCTTTCACCACAACTACTCTTTCCCCTGTGCACGATGGGGGGTTTAGCTAGCCATAGGGAGGTGCTATAAATCTAGTTCTATGATCAAGATCTTAATCACCAAGGGTATAACATGAAAATATGATCCTCTGGCTCACGTAAAAATATAAATCAGTTCCTCTGGACACACATATAAGTAGAAATAACATACTCCAATGTATAATTGCGTAACACACCATCCCACCAATGATCTACAACTCTAGTCCACTCCACATCAACATCAAACAAAGTTTGGTAATCTTCCTATGTCCAAAGATTTGGCCTATATCCCCAACTCTTTCCTAAAGCATATGCTGCCATAACCACTCATACAATTCTACTAGAAATAAGCTAAAGAACATCTCATAGATCTCATGATAAATATTGTCTTCCACCCACCATCATGCATTGAAATTAGGTCCAATACTATATCTCTGTGTAAAATTATCTTGTCCATCTTCTACCCAACTTTCAATGCTCTCTAGAGTTAATCGATACGCCATTTGCATGCAACATCCTGACAGAAAGTTTGAAAAGAGGTCCCGATAATGGAACCAAAATGTAGTCTCTTATTTCCACTCAATTGATTATGCACGTTGGTACCTCATTCAGACATATCTGAATGCTCACCAAAGCATGTGAAGCTACCAGGTCCCTCCTTTGTGCTATCTTGTCAAGATGTTAGCATGCATATTCATGATAACCAATATCAAAGCATACATTCAAGTGCATATCATTACAAACATCATATCATGAGATTAGAATGGAAACACATGTAATAAGGAAACATAACAGATCATATAACAACTAAGATCAATTATACCATGTAATCACCATATTTAGATACATAAATGACCATAATCCATCCTCCATAATCCAATCTTCCTAGGCTATTTTTAGTGTGCCACTTGGGTCTATCTTCCTACGCGTGTGCCACTTGGCACGGCCCTCACGTGCATACACGTGCCCCACCTACACACCTTATTATCCTGCACACTTTTCGACTTAGCCATTTTTACTAGTCCAATAATAAAGACGAATATCAAGATTTTCTATTTCGCAGAATGGTGAATTGACCCCTAAAATAACTTGTATCTTGAAATTTTTGGTGACCCGGTTCTAATTCATACCCTAAAATTTTTTTAATTTAAAATTTTGAAAATCAAAATATTCATGAATTAATGAATATTTACACTAAATTTTCCCCATGTTAAATGATTGTTTTCCCCCTCAAATCAGCTTGAATCAAATAGTTCCACTTGTCATGCTCACATCAAGGTGCATTTTTCTACCCCTTTCTCTCCTATCCCATGAGTATAAAAGGGACAAGAAAATGCACCCCATTCTTGGATGTTGCAAAACCAAAATTTGGCTTAGTCTTTTTACTCACTTCTACATGTTTCTTCCCTACTCGTGAAGTGAAAGTATTGCCAAAAAGTTTATAAACACAAAGTAAATTCAGACCATTTCATCGTTTCTCCACAACTCCATGATTATTGAGTAATAACCTCCATTAAACCTTATAATTCTCTAGAAACCATGCCCAACTTTCTCTAGAGTGGCCATATGGTCTAAAACACGAGAAAATTCATATCTTACAAAGTGGCGAACGAAATCGATGAACTTTTCTCAAATGTTCTTTAGTCTAGGAAACTTTAGGAAGATGGAAATAGTAGATAAGGTGATTTTATATGTTTTTAATGGAAGAGAACTCTAGTTTTATGCCATATAATTTTCTTTTCAGTTTCCAAACAATCTTGCAGGTGGATTGAGATGAAATTTGGAGAATGAAATCGTAACGAGGATCCTAATATAACGATGCCATTTTCGTCACAATCGAGGTGGAAAAATATAGTTCATAAAATAGTAAGTATCTAGAATTATTTTTTTCTAAAAATAGTAACCTACTAAAAATAGTAAGTCCCCTTAAATCAGCGATGTCGAGAAAACCTTGAAAATGATGAACTAGACAATCTTTCCAAAAATAACAAAAAAACAAAAAAAAAAGGAAAAAAGCAAAAGGCAACTGTCTAAAAATAGAAATTTTCTAAAAATGAAAAATAATCATGAATGGAGTTGAGTTGAGTATGACAATTGATCAAGAAGTTAAAATTTGAGAAAAACATGTAAAACATCACAAAATAACAGGTCCTCGTTCAACCTGCTAAAAATATAAAGTCTTCATTTTTGGTACGAGAAGTTGTAGCTGTCTCTATTTTCATCCATATCTATTCCTTTTTATGTATTCACAAGGTTGTATGATATTTTTATAGCTCAAATAGTTAAATTATTCAATCATAGAGGTCTCGAGGCATTATTTTGGTCACATTTGTGTTTAATGGCAAGGAAAAACATCGCAGGGTGTAGCAGTTGAAAACTTGAGGACATTGTGCATTCAAAAACACAAAAATATACATTATAATTCAAGGTTAAAAAACTCATCAATAATGTTTGAGCCATCCACACCCCTCAAGTGAGCTGGTTGAGTGAGCTCAACCGAGTTGTTCAAGGTGAGTTGAGCTAGTTGAAGTCAATGAGTTTTTGGGTGATTCGAGGGGAGTTGGTTGAACTACACTAATCGAAGGCCATGAAGAGTGATTCATTTTATTACCTTTCTCTTCAAGGGAATCCTCATATATCTTCCCCAATGGAAAGTCTTCCCTTGATGGTCAAGAATTGGTTCCACAACAAGCTCCTGAAAGTGATCTAATGACCAACTTTGTGTCAACTCCTAAAGAGCCATTCCCATAGCTTCAAGAAATTCTTGAAAGTTGGCCAGGATAAATCATCTTGCTATCATACCTATACTCGAATATATCTCAAGAATAGTGAATTATAATAGAAGAAAGAAAGCACGGAAACATCCTGCTTTCTTTAGTGGAACTTGTAATCGGTTTGTTAAGATTGGTAGGCCTAAGAATGAAAATCCCATTGAGGACATGACTCCATCAAATTATGATTTAGTTCGCATCTCATTGGATTAAGCCTCACACAAGGGTGTCTCTCATGTGTTCAATGAATCCACTTCCTGCATCCTCGAACAAAACAAAGAATATATGAAAACAATTGTGCAATTGGAGGAACATGTAAAATATCTTAGTGCTCACATTCAACCCTTCTTGAAACTTGAATCAACATCTTCTTTTCTAGTAGAATAAATTATTCCAATCAGGTAGTGTTTATCCTAAGGAAATCAAGAAGGAACAAGGATACATCATGCAAGGGAAGGCTAAAGACAAGTGGATTGTGAAAATCATTGAGCAAGGCAAGGCATTGTTTCCAGATATCATTTCTCTCATCAAATATGTTTTTAGAATTTTTTCTAAAGTAATGAAAGTAAAAGATGAGTTTTCAAAATAGGTGAGAACTTAGATGAGGTGTTCCCATCTATGTCGAAATGATCTCCTTTAACTCTTGCACTCTCGTGAGTAAGAATGTGTTTTCATCAACTGCAGAGAACTTGTCTCAAGTCTAGATCCACATCATAGATATGATGTAATGCCCATTCTTTATTTACTCCAGTGCGGCGGCTTTGTCCCCCAAACGGGCTCCAAAATGAGATAAAAAAAAAAATTTTATGCTTTGGCTAGCTGGCAGTTAGGTGGCGAATGATGTTTCCTATTTGGCGTGTTCAGTTTTTCTTCCTGGTTGGTGGCCGCACCTGCCCCAGTCTTTAATTCTTTTGACTTACCATCTCCTGTCACGTGGTCTGCCTCTTCTGCCCAAAACCACGAATGCTTGTTTTGCACTCCATCAGATGTTGCAACAGATGAATTTCTTCAGCGTGTTCTGGACAGTGGATTCGTTGATGGTGAAATGAAGGTCTGTCACCCTGGTGTTGCGTGAGAGGGTTTGGATTCTCCAAAAATCGTGTTGTACAGGCTGTTTCTGCAATGATCTTCCTACTGTTCCGGTTTCACGTGACCACAGCCATGACCAGTTGTTGCAAAATCTTGCAGCTGTAGTAGAAGAACGAGGTAAAGCTTTAGTTGAGTTGTCTTGCCTTTTCATTTTGGAAGTCGCTTCTGTCCAGGTGGTGAATCTAACATGGAAGAAGCTCGATCAAATCTGGAGGCGCAATTCTGCCTCCTGTTTAGGCCGCAGGAGGCTCAGATCGTTTTTGTTAACTCCTGTGCATGCGTTTGCTTCTTCACTCATCTGCTACTGTTTGGATTTCTTGCTAACCAAATCTGTCAGTTTTCTTACTGGAGATTTCAGATCTGCCAGATTTCCTTCACAAATTCGCAGGGCAGAAAGTAGGATACCCATTTTGTGAGGATGGGTAAGGGATCAGTAAAGGGCGAGTCTGTCAGTGACAATGTTCTGAAGAAGGTTTTACTGAGCTACACCTATGTGGCCATCTGGATCTTCCTGAGCTTCACTGTGATTGTGTTCAACAAGTATATTTTGGATAAAAAGATGTACAACTGGCCCTTTCCTATTACTCTAACTATGATCCACATGGCATTCTGTTCTGCCCTGGCTGTTCTGTTGGTCAGGGTCTTGAAACTTGTGGAGCCAATTGGGATGACTAAGGAGGTCTATTTGTCCTCCATTGTGCCCATTGGAGCCCTGTATTCAATGAGCCTCTGGTTCTCAAATTCTACCTACATTTATCTATGTCTGTGTCATTTATCCAGATGCTTAAAGCCCTCATGCCCGTGGCTGTGTATTCCATTGGAGTTGGGTTGAAAAAGGAGAACTTTAAGTCTAATACTATGGCAAACATGATTGGGATTTCAGTTGGGGTGGCCATTGCAGCATATGGAGAGGCCAAGTTTAATACATGGGGTGTGATGCTTCAGTTGGGTGCAGTCGGTTTTGAGGCCACAAGGTTGGTTTTGATCCAGATCCTGCTTACTTCAAAGGGAATCACCTTGAATCCCATCACCTCATTGTACTATGTTGCACCCTGTTGTCTTGTGTTCTTGACTGTACCCTGGTTGTTTGTTGAATTCCCTTTGCTCAAGGATAACTCTACATTCCACTTGGACTACTTCGTGTTTGGCACAAATTCTGTCTGTGCCTTTGCCCTTAACCTTGCAGTTTTTCTCCTGATCGGAAAGACTTCAGCTTTGACAATGAATGTTGCCGGTGTTGTGAAGGATTGGCTGCAGTTGTCAAAGCTAGAAAACCAAAGCCTCAACTTGATGTTGAGGATATAAATTCTCAGGAAAGTATCAAGAAAAAAAAAAACTGAAGACTCAAATGTCAATTCTTCTATTTTGCTGAACCAGGCTGAGCCAGTTGACCTTGAGAAGGGTCGAGTTGGAAATGCAGAATTTCCTACCAAGCTTAATTCACTAGACAAGCAACAGAATTTTCCAGGGTGTGAGGACTTGAGAAATGGAGTTAATAGGATGCTGGATGACATTGAAGAAGGGGAGGTCATAGGTATTATCACACTTGAAGAGCTGTTGTAGGAAGAAATTGTGGACGAAACAGATGAGTACATTGATGTACACAAGAGAACAGAGTGCTTCTATCTTCCCGGAGTTGCTCCCGAGGATTCCAAGAAGGCATGTTTCAATCACCCCCTTTCCTATGCCAAGCATGGCCGTTAACAGGGTATGGATCTTCAGCAGGCGGAGGAAGAGAAGTTGCGCAGGTTGTGTTGCTGTTGCCCGAGCCCTGGTCGACGTGCTTGTTGGATTGGAAGAATTCTAATCAGGCATGTTAAATCTACTCCTTGTAATAGTTTTCTACCTTCCTTCAGTATCTTGAAATGAATTTTCTTTCCTACTGAATAGCGCCTAGACAAATGTTTTCATGGTTGTTTAAATCTCGATCCAATTTTGCTGGTTTTGCTTGGAATGTCCTTTCCTCCCTTATAGCTTACTCTATTTCATATTTGTATAAATGGGTTTCTGCAAATTTGGAGTGATGCAATCTAGTTCATAGGGAAGGAAACATTATTGAGTTTTGTTTGCTTATATGACTCTCTTTTAAAATAATTCTGTGATGGTAGTTATAATTGAAGGTTACTAAATGGAAGGTTAAGCCTTCATATCTCTGTTTGGTTGAATAAATACGTATTTCCTGTTTAGGGCCCTCCTGTTTTGCTAAAAGGTACATTAATAGTGACGTTGTGTTCTAAAAGTTGTTTAACCTATGGGCATTCCTTACTTTTTGTTTGATTAGAAAATGGCATTTGGGTTTTGCTTTAGAATTGTACATGGTTGACTGTTGTACCTAGTCTAGAGGAGGGATAACCTGGCATCTATTTTGGCCTCTACGTGTTGAGAGAATTACTATACCTACTTCTTGATGTAAACTCTTGTTTGATTAAAGCAAGGGGAAACATTGTAAGTTTAATTGAATGAAATCTCTACCATTTTTATTAAGGTCGTAAGCAAGCTGTTACTAGCTGGAATGAAACAAAAGTTGTAGGTGAACCCATGGTATTGGACTTGCGAACTTGTTTCCTGTTAGATGACAGCTGATTTCAGTGATATTATCATAGGTGGCTGTTATATTTATCTGTTTGATATTTGCTAGACTTTTCCTCGATAAGCCCACATGGATCGGGTAAAATTTCCATCTTCTATACCTTTGGCAAGGAGTTCATAGAACTTCTAGGCCTGACTGCACTGCGTAACCTTCCTGATGGATATGTGCGTTGGTTCTTGTTTTGTGCTTGTACTCGTGGTAAGGTCTTTTGAGTCTGGGGCATCGTTGGTGTTTTACCCTCTGCGTATCGAATCCCTTTGTTTTCGAACTCGAATACCTTATACTTCAAACTTGGTTACTAAAAGGTCCCATTTTGTGGCCTTGTTAAGGAAATCAAATTTTATTTTAATGTTTATTGACATTGTCTGAATTATATAAAAATTACTAACGACTTTTGGGTTTAGTCTTCCCTTATATTATGTAGAGAAGTTGACGATTAGGATAGGGTTTGTTGGTAGAATAATGGCCCTTTCTGTGTCTCTTTTGTATGCTTTTGGAAAAGTGGATTTGTTTTGGTTAACTAGTGCTACGTTTAAGAAATCCTATAAGGAGGTAGTGGTAAACTCCTTGGTTAAGACCGAAACTATTGTTGTGTTCTTTTAAGGGCGTCGAACCCATATTACTATGAAGCCCCCCTGGGAGAATTGGATAACGTCATTTTTCTTCGCGCCTACGATCATAATTAGTACGTTTTGTCTTATCTTGGACCCCTTTAGTTGGATGGAGTAAGTTTTGGATTCCAATCACGTAATCCATAGGATTACATGAAGGAGATATCAACACTCTTGACTTTCTTGTTCCTAACCCATAAGGTCTTGCCTTGTTTTATGTGATTTTGTTGTAACTGGTATTTTGACTTTCTCCTTGTTGGATGGTTTAGATTTCTTTCTCATGTGAATAATTTTAGAGTTGTGGGTTGTGTTTTAATCCATTTTTGAATCGAACATTCCTTTCTTGAAATTGTTAAATGTTAGCTTCTTCAAGTTGCGAATGTGTAGCCTTAACATGCTCAGTTCTTGTGAACTGAATTTAGTTAATATTTGTGCAGATGGATTATGCGAGTAGACTAGAGGAAAAGAGTGTTAAAGGTTCATCTGTACAATTTTTGAAGTACCTTGTAAAAATGTCGAATGTATTGTAGAGTATTGTTGTTGTAACTGTTGAAAACTTTGGTTTGTTTGGATAACATGCGAAAGATGAAATTTGATTACCGCTTGGTTATGGGATATTCTAGTGTATTTTTAAATCCTTAGAATAGTAGTGTGGTATGTTCCATGTTATTACTCTCTTGCTCCCTAGTCATGGTTCAATAGAGATGGTATGTCCCTTTGATTTGTGCACCGTGTTGGAATGAATTGATATAACCTTGTTTTGTTTCCGCAAACGAGTACTGTTAAACTTTTCTCTTGAGTTAAAACGTTGAGTTGTAAACCCTCCTAAGGCATAGTAGCAATGAGTTTGTAAGCACTATAAAGTGAACTGGATAGTCCTTATAAAAGTAAAACTAAAATTTATATAGATGAATATATTAATGTAGATGTGATCTACTCGATAGCATTGAGACCTGGAACAATCAAGAGGAAACTATCTTTGTAACGAAATATGATTACTTATTTCTTTCCCGAGCCAAACCAATAAACACTATCCTTTTTCAGTGAAACCTTAAATGATCTCATGGTGAAATCAATGGTTAGATTTTAGAAAATGATAGGATTTAATAAGTAGGAGTGAAAGTGATTAATAAAACCTTAAATATCTCTTTATCGTTTGAAATGTTCCCCTTTGTCAAACTTAATTAAGTAAAGTCTAGATGGAACATTTAACCAATCTCGATAAACTCTTAACTTCAATGAAAGTTTGATAGTAAACAATGTGACCCTGAAGCTAAATTCTCTGTCGTCCTGTTCTGTTAATCCTTGCCTTGATTCATGGTGATATTTCTTAAGCAAGGTCAAAGTTTGATCCTTAAACAAGAAAGTTATTGTTAGGAAACCCTAAGCGGTACTTTCCCTCAATCGGAACTTATGCTTTCACCTGTGCAATAGAGGTATGAAACAGGAGTTAGTGGCTTGAGTAAGATTAATTAACCTTGTAAGAAATGGAAAATGTTCTAAAATCAAATGAATAAAAAGTTTTGGACATCAAATTGATGATCCCAGTTTAGAAAGCTTGGCCTTAAGCTATTTAGCCAACCGTTGAAAATTCGAAGTTCTCCTTGTGAAAAGAATTGTGTGAATCATTACATGAAATTTTATAAGAACGTAAGTTAAGAATTAAGAGACACTTTAGTAAACAAGAAAATTTAACAAGAAATTCCTCATGGGATGCCCTAGCTGTAAGTGTGTCATGTGGATTGGACTTCCATGTTGTCTTGTCAAAGGAAGAGTACATTGTCCTTGATAGGTGTGAACGTTCTCATGCTGACCTTGTGGTCTCCCCCGTAACAAGTGGTTCCTGGTGTTGGTTGTAACCTTGTGACGACATGTTGTGTCATGTTGTGTCAAAGCAAGTCAAAAAAAAAAAGTTATCCTGTATTTCACTGTGTTGTCCTTGTGTTGGTATTTTTGGTGTGTTACATATGAAATATGTAATACTCAAGATTGAAATCTCGAGTTAGAATATTATGGACAACATGATTTTGAGATCTTGAATGATGTCTACAATTGTGTTTAGAAACTTGAGTTCCCTCTGCTTAGTGTATATTCATCATCGGAAGAGCTTATTGTTTCTTTCCAAGAGCTTGTCAAGAAGAGGCGGGTGACTCTCTTTCCTTCAATGAAGATAACATCGATTCCCACCAACATCAAGAGTTACATTTCCAAAATTGCAAAGGATCGTGAAGGATGGATCGATACATATATTAAGATAAATGAAGTACCTTGGGAATGGACTAAATTATTGGGTTGCATTTGCATTTTAGAGACAGAGATATGTTGGTGTTTGCAAAAGCTCTATTCAAAAGAAAATTTAAGGAACAAGATTAGGAAGCATGAATCAACAATTTCTTCATCATAAGGAGATTCTTCATCAAATATGAAAATTTATTCCCTCTTCTCTCTTTCTCCCTCTTCCTCCTCCCCATTTTTAATTCTTCTTTGAGTGTAATCATTGTATTTTATCTCATTTAGTTAAGTGACTTTCTAAAGTTATATTGTAAAAGTACCTTTGATTTATAAAAAGGGAACTTAGTTTTCACTTCCTATGAAGATGTAAAGTCACAAGTTGAATGAGATCATGAAGAGTCATGTGGGGGGTAGGTGAAATATCAATTCACATTGCTATAATTTGGGATGGCTTCTCCATTCTGTTATCCAATTTTTCCCCTTGAGGAAAAATTGGGCAACGGGAGAAATTGTACCTTGGAACTAGAGAGGGCTTCACGAAAGAGCTTAGGGGTGTAAAGGAAATTTTTGTGTTTTGAGAATGTTTACGGTTTCTAGGAGGATCCAGGGTTATCTTGAACTATTTTTCCTTTCCCGGTCTTTGGAAGCTCAAGACTTACTCAGAGCAAGAAAATTGACATTTACGGGCCCACTTTTGGTCAACATGGGAAAAAATGATAAAAAAGATAAATCATGTTTAATTGGGGCTTGCTTTATGTCTTTACTAGTCTCTAGTTTTAATAAGAAGCCTAATGAATTCAAAATTAGGGAAAGATTAGTTTTAAATGGATCAAATGGAATTGAGCTATGAAATAGCTTGGTCGAGCTAAATGGAATTGACACATATAGAGCTCGTGGAGTGTAAGCGAGTCATTTTAGTGAGAGGGAATCAAGCTAGTAGATGGTAAGATTAGCTCGGGGATCAGTTGGGTTAGATTCATACTGGATTGGCATGGAAAATAAGGAGTTGAGGAAGAGATTGAATGACTCGGGCATACATCAGGAAGGGAAGAAATCACATGAGAGCAAGTGAGCTAGGGTGATGGCTCGACATTGTTGGATTTATTAGGAGGAGGTTCTCCATACAACATTGTTGTGCTCGGCTAGGGTCAATTTCACGTTGCCAAGTCTTGATGGAGAAACCGTGTAGGGAGGATGAGGAGCTCGTTTCACTTAGATGTAAGCTAGAGCATAAAGAGCTCAAAATTCATGGAAAGTCAGGAAGTCAAGCTCATTGAGCTAGATGTAGCATAAAAATGAGTTGAATGATTATCTCAGTGTGGAGGTGAGTGGATCAACTTACGAGTCATATGCAGAAACAAGATCGGATAACTCAGCGGAGCGTTCAACGTGGGGTTGAGTTGGGTAGCCTAGCGGGTATACGAATAGTCGAGTCACATGCTGGATGGCGAAAAATATTTGCAGATACGAAGTGTAGAAACTTAATGCGAGGCATTTTTTGTTGATCACGTTTATTAGATGGAGCATATAAAGCTCAACAGACATGAAGGGAATGGCCCGATGTAAGGGGAAACATGGTGATTTCGAACATTGAGTCAAGCTCCTCAGCATTGCAAACAGGCTCGATGGTGTGAATGAAATCACCTCGACACCAATGGAAAAACTAATGTGGAGACTAGATGAGGTCAGATTAGGCCGAAGCGTTTAAAGCTAGGGTTCGAGTTCGAACTAAGTAAAAAATTATAGAGTGAGTCAATGTTTCAGAATGAGCTCACAGTCATGTTGAGAGTGATATAATAGGGTGATCATTTGTATATCGATTCATCTAAACCACCCGAGCGAGGAAGGACACTACGTTTGGTGAGGCCAATTGGCTCATGTTCGCAGGGAGATCTTGGGAATGAGTCATGGCGATAGATAATGTTGAGCTCGCAAACAAGAAAGTTCGCAAAAGACACAACGAAATGTGAGGCAACACAAGAGACCAATTCACTTGGCAAATCGTCATTTGAATGCTCGGTGACATGGAGGAGGAGATCGCGGAGAGTTGGTTGAGATTGAGCTTTGTTTGGGAGTGTTGAAGGGTGGAAGAAGTTTTGAAGCTCTTGGCTGTGAGCTTTGTTGAATGAGCTTGGATCTAGAATGATTTTGAGCTTTCAGAGAACATCGATTCGGGAACTACGAGTTTGATGTTGGGGTGAGTGTAAGATTGGCCAAGTCTTTATTTAGCGGCTTGAGCCACTCGATCAATGTTTGGTCAAGATTATCAGGGGTCATATTAGAGGGTATAATTATCTTGACATATGGGTGAGAATGGGCGGTGAATGAAAGGTCATGTCAGTAAGCTCGGCAAGTTATAACTTGATATTGAATGGCTTACACATTGAGACCTAGGTGAATTTAAATGAAGCAAGGTGGATCATGCTTCTGAGTTGCTAGCTTGGAGTTGGATGAGTGAGAACGTAGTACCACGCATGGAAAGATCTTTGATCGGCACAATGGATTAGCTCGAGCTAAAATTCGGCTATGGTGAGCCTAGGTTGAGCATTTAAGATGACTCGCGTGAGAGGATTGAAGTGTTTATGAACCAAAAATAGAGGAGAGGCGATTCATTTATTTCATAACCGAGGAGAGTTCAGGCCGGAAATGTCAAGTCGAGCCGGAAAAGAAAAATTTCGCGCTTTCAGATATTTTTGGTTCTGAACTCGCATTAGAAAAGTTGGCAAAATTTTAAAGTGAATCTTGAAGCCCAAAATCCCGAAAATCCAAAAACTTGGAGTTTCGGATTTTCGGGATTCAAAGATTTTAGGCGGTGGAAGCTCTGCGTGGTTGGGGAGTTCTCGGGTTTCGAAACCCAAAGGGGTGGGCTCGATTGAACTCTGAAGTTTGAATTGGAAGTGATGATGTGGTGAGATGTTTTCCACCCAGCGAATAACTTACCGTGTGAAGTAAAGGAGATGAAAAATAAGGTGAGGGTGGTTAAATTAAAATTGTTGTCAAACTTTAAGCGTGTAACTCAAAATGGTTAAATGCTCATTCAATGCACGGTGTGTAAGGATGCAAGACCAAGTCATTTGCAATCCACTAGGAGAGTTAAAATAAATATTAAGTTATTTCTCAGGTGGTTTTAACGAGATCTCAGGGTAGATTTGGCGGTGAGGACGTGAAATTGACCAAGTGAACCATGTGGGATCAGAGCGTGAATCACTCGCTACAAATTTAGGATGGTTGCCATTAGACATTACGAGAGGGGCTTGTCTGAGATAAATATAAGGTGGTAGAAATAAACACGGTGGTTTTAATGCAACTAGCTTGGTGGAAGATAAGTGGCATAACCAACGCATAAGGTGGAGAAGTTTAAATTTATAATCTCTCATGTTAAACTTGAGAGCCAATTAATCCAAAATGGAGCTCGGTTGGTAATGTTGGCGAGCCATTTTTCCAAATCAACACAAAGTCCCCCGAATGCGGTTTTGAGTTATTGACCCCACTAGACAAATCAAGGTGTTTTTCTAAAAATTATTAAAATATTATATTTTAATTAAATGGAGATAAATTCAAAATTTGAATTTATAAAAGCATTATTAGTAGGTTGGTTAAGCACAATTCCCGAGAGGCCCTAAAAAGTGACTTTCACTTAGGAGACCACAACTTCCTCCCGATTGCCGTTTTTCACAAAATTATAGTCGATAGAATCAGGGAATACGAGAGCTACGCAGTGGAATTATTAGAAATGGATTTTTAGAGGTTTTGTTGTTATGAAATTAGAATATTTCCTCATTCTAAAAATAGTGCCTCAAAAGGTGGATTTATAATTAATGAGGAAAGCATGGTTGACCTGTTCTGGAACAAACTTGCCTAGTTTTTAGGATTCTTCCTTCCTTCCCTCACCACTCAAAAAGTGCTATAATTGTAAAGGGGTGCTTATTGCTTAAAAAAAGGTTAGACATTTTCCAAGCTTCCCCTCTCTTCACCAACCGAGGTATTGTGAATTTTGTAGGTTCGAAGCCTTTCTTCTCAAAATTGTAATGGAAGCCTATGCCTATCCCCATTGTAATGATACACCGTGCAAGTGATTGAAGTAATGGAAATAATGTTTGGTGATCGATTATATGTCCTTGCATAATTTTTACGCGTCTATTTTCCTCTCTCATATTTGCAAGTGAATTGTGTAAATAGTGTTTCTTTTGCATGTTTTAGATGCCATTTTTCTTATCAAGGAGTGAAGTACTATATGTAAATTGGGTTTATAATGCATGTTAATTGTTCCTCATGATCATCTATCTTGTGTGTGTATTGTGTTCACTTCATTTCATTAAGTTGTTGTGCTCTTAGTGAAATTTTAGCCTTAGGAGGTATACCTAAGCACAAATGGTGACTCTATTGGTTTAAGTAACCCACTCTCTAAGTTGCAGACTATCTTTTCCCACCCATTTCCATCCATTTTTCTCCCACATATTTCCATTTTTCTCCCATTCATGAAGCTGTACAATCATGGTTTCATTCCTATAGTGGAATTCCCACTTGCAACGAAGAATAATACCAGTTCAACATTCCCTCAAGCTTGCCAAATCCATCTTCAAATTTTTATAGCCCACCTCCGGTTCAATACTAAAATCAGTTGCAACATGCATATCCCTATGAAAAATTCATGGTCAATTTGTTTTTTCAACTAACTATGCAACTTTCCAAGAGCAAGAACATGCAGATTTCTGGAGGCCATCACACATGTGAAGATGTTGAGTTGTAACTTAAGATGAAAATAATGGAGGCGGTATGGTGCGATCCAGAGCCAAATCGAAATGAAGGAATTTAGGAATGGCTTTCGGGTACCTTGTCCGTGGGTTGGTCATATGCCAAAATTTGATATCCTGCGTAAGAAAATATTGACTTCATGACTGAATTTTTATCTCAAATTGAAGATTGGATCGAAGGGATAGAGGCCTATGAGTTTGATTTAAGGAATCCTTATCAACAGGTAAGTCCTACACCACCACCATAGAGTTCTCTTTCCATTTTTCAGTCAATGTCATTTCAGTTTAAACCTCAAATCCCAATATTTTCACTAGTTGCCCATGTTGAGAATTCCATTCCTTCATATCCTATCTTCCCATCCCACCTTGAATCATCTATTCCTCATCCTTCTAGAATTCCTTCTTTTCTACAAAGGCCATCAAGACAAGAAGTTGTACCTATTTCACTACCTCAAATAGTGAGGGAAGCCGTTGAGTCCCAACTCACCCCTCCTCTTAATGTTCTAAAGCCGTTTTGGGAATAACATGATTATACTGAAGATGAAGAGGAGGATGTTAAGGAACTTACTAAGGATGAGCTTGTGAAGAATCTCAAGGAGTGGGTTGAAATATTGAACATCAAGAAAGTTCCCCTCCTAACTTAGCCTCTATCCAAGGTTGAGGTTTGAGAGAAGACAATGGAGGTTGAGTTTGCACAGAAAAAGTACAAGAGGATGATGAGCATTAGTCTATGTGTTTAGAATGTAGTGTACATGCTGACATTATGCTTATGGAAACCGATGAGTACCCAAAAGTTGTGAAAGAGAAAGATTTAGCTCCAAATTTTCTAGGAGAAGAGCATATGCAAGTTGAAGAAGAAAGACTCTCAAGTGTACAAGGTGACTCTTATCAGTGTAATGATCCTAATTACCAAGAATATCAAGATCTTGCTATATTTATGGAACATTGCAGAAACTTTCCGATATCCTCATCGAATACCACAATTGAGCATAACGGGATTCTTGCCATGGTGGACTCATAATTTTTAAGTATAGAGGAGACCATGCAGGAAGTTATAAATTCTTCTCCTTCTTCTTTCTATCAAAAATATGATGAATTTTATCTTGCAAATTTTATGTTTGAAGATGAAGAGGGCTATGGGGAACAAATTGCCAATCTGGAGAAAGCCATGGGAGAAGAAGTTGAACCTTTGGCACAACTAGTTTCAAACAATCCTCTTGAATCTGAATTGGAGGAATTAGATCTTCTACAACATTCATTGAATGAAGAAAGAGAGGGGCATGGGAAGAAACTAAGTCAAATTCGGAAGCTTTGGGTGGAGATGAAATTATTGAGAGTTTCTTTCTCTCAATTATGGAGTCTGATTTGGTTAGTGAACTGTGATGGAGGAAAGTATTCTTGAAGATCTTGTTGCTCCTAATGATCCTCAAAATAAACAGGTGGATGAATCTGATCTCACAGGTTTCATGTGTGAGGAGGTTAGAAATGCATAACAACTTTTTTTAGATGAAAGTGGAACTCCTATATGATAAATACTCTTCAAACACTTTCGAGATATTTTCCATTAACTTCATCAAAGACTACTTGCAATGATAAAGAGCTGCATTTTGTAGAGGAACTTATTGTTTTCAAAGAGGGAAAGGAAGAGAACGAAGGGGGCGTCACTTCAATAGTGGCAGATGGGTTGTTTGTAAATGGGGAACAAAAGAAAAATCAGCTCATGGGAAATCATATTTTCTAGGAATGTCTTCAGGTAGATTTTCCTATTAAAATTGAGACTCGGAGTAATGGACATTTTCAAAGGGTTAGACCATGTCCCATAAGGTATTTGGCTTCTTTGGAGCCAAATGAAAAATCACAGCCAATCACATTCACTTAAAAATGTGAGGATGAGTTTCATAGTCCCAAAGATTAGTTGCAATGCCTCTACAAAATAAATGCAGAGAAACTAAAAGAGGCATAATTTCTATTTCCAGTTGATGCCTTGGTGAACCAAGTGGAGAATTGGGATTGTTTCAGTTTTCATTCTCAGTCTCATCCATGTTCATTGCAAAAGTATACACATGGCTGCCCATTATGAGGAAAGGGAGATATTTTGCACAACTAGTTGTAGGGTTTGTTTAGTTCACTTGTGCTTCTAGTTAGTGTAGGATAGGAATAGGTTTGTTTTCAGTAGAATAAGTGCATTACACACTCTGCATGTTTCATTTGAAGCATGTATGATTTTCATTTTTTTGTGTGTGTTGTGTTTCATCTTTTTTCTCTTGCACAATGTGTTGGAAGTGGAATTTTTAGAAGAAGGAAAAATTCAAGTTTAATAGATTTCCATGATGTCCAAAACTAGGAGATGTTTTACTCAAATCTCTACATTATGTCATGCATTCCAAGCAATCGTGGGTTCCAATGTGCTTCATTTTTCACAACATCAGATTTCGGGACAAGGTCAAATGGTCTACTTTAGGTTCGGGATCAGTTTTGGTACCAACAATGACTCCATGCCCAATGAATGTTATAAGCTACTGGACTAATGATTAGTAGGAAAGCATCCCCAAGAGGTCACCAAAAATTTTATCCAATTTTTCTCCTTGCGAGAAAAATTGGGCAACAAGAAAATCAATTGTACCCTAGAACTAGAGAGGGCTTCACATAAGAGCTTGGGGGTCTACAAGAAATTTTTGTTTTTTGAGAATGTTTACTGATTTCCCTAGAGGGTTTAGGGTTATCTTGAACTGTTTTTCCTTTCCCGGATTTTGGAAGCTCAAGACTTTCTCGGAGCAAGAAAATTGACATTTACTGAGCCCACTTACTGTAAATATGGAAAAAAATGATAAATCATGTTTAATTGGGGCTTGCTTAATCTTTGTTACTCTATGGTTTTAATAGGAAGCCCAAAGAATTCAAAATCAGGGGAGATTAGTTTTAAATGGATCAAATGACATTGAGCTATGAAATAGCTTGGTCAAGCTAAATGGAATCGAAACATATGGAGGTCGTGGAGAGTAAGTGAGTCATTTTAGTGAGAAGGAATTGAGCTAATAGATGGTAAGATTAGCTCGGGGCTCGGTTGAGTTAAATTCATGCTAACTTGGCATGGAAAATAAGGCGTTGAGGAAGATATTGAATAACTCGGGCATGCATCGGGCCAAGAAGAAATCACATGAGCGCCGGTGGAAGCGAGCTAGGGTGATGGCTCGACATTGTTGGATTTGTTAGGAGGTTTGCCATACAAAATTGTTGTGCTCGGCTAGGGTCAATTTCACGTTGCCAAGTCTCGATGGAGAACCGGTGCGGGGAGGATGAGGAGCTCGCTTCACTTAGATGTAAGTTAGAGAATAAAGAGCTAAAAATTTATGGAAAGTCGGAAGTCAAGATCATTGAGCTAGATGCAGTAGACAAATGAGTCGAATGAGAATCTCACTATGGAGGTGAGTGGATTGACTTGTGAGTCACATGTAAAAAAAGATCGATAAATCGGTAGAGAGTTCAACGCAGGTCAAGTTGTCTAGCTTTGACGAGTATATGAATGGTCGAGTCACATGTTGGATGACGACAAATATTTGTAGATATGAAGTGTAGTGAATCCATATGAGGCATTCATTATTGATCACATGTATTAGGTGGAGCATATAGAGCTCATAAGACATGAAGGGAATGACCCGATGTAAGGGGAAACATGGTGATTATGAACATTTATTCAAGCTCCTCAACATTGTAAATAGACTCTACGGTGTGAATGAAATCACCTAGGCAACAATGAAACAAATAATGTGGAGACTAGATGAGCTCGGATTAGGTTGAAGAAATTAAAGCTAGGAATGGAGTTCAAACTGAGAAAATAAGTATGGAGTAAGTCACTATTTCAGAATAGGCTCACAGTCATGCTAAGAACGATACAATAGGGGGCTCGTTTGTATCTCGATTCATCCAAACCTCCCAAGAGAGGAAGGGAAAGACATTTGGTGAAGCCAATTGGCTCGGGTCACATGGATCTCTTAGGAATGAGTCATGGTGACAGAGATAATGTTGAGCTCGCACATAAGAAAGTTTACAGAAGACACAATGAATTGCAAGGAACCACATGAGACCATGTCACTTGGAAAATAATCATTTGAATGCTCGAAGACATGGAGGAGGAGCTTGCAGAGAGTTGGTTGCGATTGAGCTTTGTTTGAGAGTGTTGAAGGGTGGAAGAAGTTTCAATCTCTTAGGTGTGAGCTCTAGAGAATGAGATAGGATCTATAATTTTTGGGATTTACGAGAGCATCGATTCGGGAAACATGAGCTTGATGTTGGGGAGAGTGTTAGATTTTCCATGTCTTTGTTTAGCAGCTCAAGCCACTCACTTAATGTTTGGTCGAGCTTACCAGGGGCTCATATTGGAGGGAACAATGATCTTGACATATGGCGAGAACGAGCGTTGAATGAAAGGTCACACCAAGTAAGCTTGGTGAGTTCTAATCTAATGTCGAGCTACTTATACATTGAGACCTAGGTAAATTTAAATAAAGAAAGTTGGCTCACGCTTTTGAGTTTCTGGCTTGGAGTCGGATGAGTGAGCACGTAGTACCACATATGGAAATTTATTTGATCGGCACAATGGATTAGCTTGAGCTCAAATTAGGCTATGGTGAGCCCAAGTCGAGCATTTTAGATGACTCACATAAGAGGCTCGAATCGTTTATGCACCATAACCAGAGGAGAGGCGTGTCATTTTTTTCAGAACTGGGGAGAGTTCAGGACGGAAATGTACAGTTGAGGTGGAAAATAAAAATTTCGTGCTTTCAGAGATTCTTGGTTCAGAACTCACTTTAGAAAAGTTGGCGAGATTTTAAAGCGAATTGTGAAGGCCGAAAGCCCAAAACTACAAAAATTTAGAGTTTCAGATTTTTGGGATTTAGAGGTTTTAAGCGGTGGAAGCTCTGCTTGGTCGTGGGAGTTCTCAAGTTTTGAAACCCGAAGAGGTGGGCTTGATCGGACTCCAAAGTTTGAATTGGAAGTGGCGATGTGGTGATATGTTTTCCGCCCAATGAATAACTTGCTGTGTAAAGAAAAGGAGCTGAAAAATAAGGTGAGGGTGGTTGAATTAAAATCTCAGTCAAAATTTAAGCCATGTAACTCAAAATGGTTAAATGATCATGCAATGCATGGTGTGTAAGGATGCAAGACCAAGTCATTTATAGTCCATTACGAGAGTTAAAATAAATGCTAAGTTTTTTTCAAGGTGGTTTTAACGAGATCTCAATTTGGAGTTGGTGGTGAGAATGTGCAATTGACCAAGTGAACCATGTGGGCTCGGAGCACGAATCACTCTCCAGAAATTTAGGATGGTGGCTGTTAGACATTACGAGAGGGGCTCATCTGAGATAAATATAAGGTGATAAAAATAAAAAATAGTGGTTTTAATGCAACTAGCGTGGTGGAAGATAAGTGGCATAACCAACACATACAAAGGTGGAGAATTTTAAATGAATAATCCATCGAGTTAAACTTGGAGCCAATTAATCCAAAATGGAGCTCGGTTGGTAATGCTAGCGAGCCATTTTTTCAAATCAACACAAAATCCCCTCCCGAATGCGGTTTTGAGTTATTGAGTCCACTAGGCACATCTAGTTGTTTTTATAAAAATTATTGAAATATTATATTTTAATTAAATGGATATAAATTCAAAATTTGAATTTATGAAAGCATTATTATGAGGTTGGTTAAGCACAATTCGTAGGAGGCACTTAAAAGTGACTTTCACTAAGGAGAGCACAACTTCCTCCTTGGTTGCCCGTTTTTAACAAAATTATAGCCGATAGAATCAAGAATATGAGATATACATAGTGGAATAATTAGAAATGGAATGTCGAGAGGTTTTTGTGTTATTAAATTATAATATTTCCTCATTCCAAAAATATTACCTCAAAATGTGGAGTTGCAATTAATGAGGCAAGCATGGTTGACTGTTCTACTACGAGACATGCCTAGTTTTTAGGGATTCTTCTTTCTTTCCCTCACCACTTAGCAAGTCTTATAAATTTTAAAGGGTTGATTATTTCTTGAAAAAGGTTATACATTTTCCAAGCTTCCCCTCTCTTCACAAAGGAGTTGTGAATTTTAGGTTCGAATCCTTTCTTCTCAAAATTGTAATGGCAGCCTATGCCTTTCCCCACTGTAATGATGCATTGTGTAAGTGATTGAAGTAATGGAAATAATGTTTTGTGATCAATTATATGTCCTTACATAATTTTTCTACTTCTATTTTCCTCTCTCATGTTTGCAGGTGAATTTTGTAACTAGTGTTTCTTTTGCAAGTTTTGGAGGTCATTGTACTTATCAGGAGTGAAGTACTATATGTAAATTGGTTTTGTAATGCATGTTCATTCTTCCCCATGATCATCTCTATTAATTGGAAAGCTAGAATTTCATCTAGCGAGAATAATTTTCTTGGTGCGTGACCACTTCTAATTTATGGTTTTATTTCTTGCAAATCTCTCTCACTAATCCCTTGAAATGTTAGTACAGGTCTAGGTAGTTGTTTTTATTGCATTAGGAGTAATGTAGTTCTTAGTTTAGCAAGAGGAAGCCAAAATTATCTAGAGGTTCACCTTGAGCCCAAGTCCCACAACTTGAGAGGTGATCCCATGTTACCTAATCACACCGAACGTCCTGTTCACATCATGGCCATTCAAAGGGTGTAGTGATTTGGTGATAACAATTCGAAAGGATCTTGGAAATCCAGAATTTTAATTCTTAGTAGAAATTATGGATTGTGGTTTGGGTATTGAGCTTTGTATCACTAAAAAAATAAATAAAATCTACATTTATTCTATTTCTCTTTTCACATGTTCTTTTATTTTCCCTCTTTTATGCACTTTGTAATAATATTGATCAAGAAAGAGCTTTGTATATTTCATGAATGAATCTAAGAACTATGTGTCTGGGTTTGTTAGTCTCACTAATAGCTTTATTGTTTCTTTCATTTGATTGAATGTTAAACTACTCCAGTTATTGGGTATGAAATTTGTGATTTCCTACTCACAACAACAGTTTACCCCCTTGTACCCCATACAAACACTTTACCACAAGTTTAGATAAGTGTGCATATGTGATCCCTAGCCTCTGACAAGCCACCCCCACAACACTAAGATATGAGTATATTACTTTAATTTCAATAACATGAGTCTCCCCATACACAAGAAGGAGGGTCATAACTCTGTTAACATTGGTGGAAACACCTAATTTGTCATATGACAAATTAGTTCACCAACAAGCCGTATAATATAGATTAACAATAGTAAGGTTTGGGAAAGAAGATGATATATCTAAGGACCCCATAATATCCCCATTTTCAAATAGAATAACAAGAGGTAACTTGAAGAGTTAGAAGATAAAAGAGTGCATCAAATTAATATATTTATATAACGATCAACAAAATTATGGATAGGAGTAGGTGAAAAAGTCCAAAATATTCCACACATTCATTTAATTTCCACGAAGAAATAAATCATGAATTTCTTCAATATTCATGCTAAGAAAATTAGTTGCATTCTCACCTTAGTGTAGGAGTAGGAATGTTTATTCAAGTGGCACATACTTAATAAAAAATAAAATCTACATCAACATTAAGAGAAATGATTTTCAAATATCCTTTTGTGTTGTTCTTTAAGACACAATTGAAATAAATTCATATATGGCCAAGACACCATTGAAATAATTTCATGCATTGAAAAAAAGGAATTTGGTGAAAGTGGTAAGAGGGAGATAGTAAATGAGAGTGTACTATAAAATTATCATCATCAGTTTCAAGAAGAGTAAGATCCAATCCCGATGCGAACTTTTCATTTAGAAGAAAATAAGAAAGACTTTGTTATGAATAGGAAAATAGGATATTGGACCTATGATCATGAATACTCCCACACTAATAGTTATTTCACTCAATCTAGTGATTGCACACTAATATAATGATTTTTATGATGGTCTACTTGTATACTCCCAACTAATAGTGGTTTGATCAATCAATACGGGATGTCGAGAGATATCCTATAAGGAGAATTTTACACACATATAAAATTTAGTTTCTTTGTTCCTCTCTACTAAAGTTTAAAAACCTTTATTGTCATAAAAACCCCTTTTTACATGGGAACACCAAAAATTCTCACAATACATTTCTAGGACTAAGCCTTATGGTAGAAAAAGATTAATAACGGGGTTTTTATAAAAAAATAAGAATTTTGGAGTATTCTAAATTAATGTATACAATCTTCAAACCTTCCAAAAATTACATACACATCTACATACCCATAACAAGAGTAAGGATGTTAATTTTATTATGGCTACTATATTTTGGATTTGACTATTCTCATGAAACAAATATAGTTATGTAAATTACTAGGCCGAGATGAGTGTTTCTAAACCTTGTAACTATGCAAAAAATTAATTCCATTGTTAAGATAGGATTAGTGAATCATGAAAAACACAACTCTATGAACTTCTTTGGTATATTATTACAACCTTACATATAAAACTTGAAAATCTATATTTTTTTCATTTCCCACTCCATTATAGACTCTTTTTCTTTGAATGAAAATCCCCTATCCTCTTTCCCTTATCATTTAAATTCATTTAGAGAATAATAATATATTTTTGGTTTCTCATCCCAAAGTGGTTACCAAGCCGGGTTGCACAATAATTTACAAGTTGAATAAGTTGATATTCCATCCACAATGTGCCTCTATGTTTCCATTCTATTTCCTTGAAGGATCAAGATCAAGCAAGGAGAGAAGTCTAAGAGAAAACACATATTGCATAAACTAGGAATTTGAATTCTTTAAATATTTGGTTTTAGTGGGAAAAAAGTTTGAAAAGATATGATACAAGGAGATAATAAGAAACAACAAGAAGACAAGACTTTATTCACCTAAAATGAGGTCTAAGACCTCAACACACAAAAATTTATCTATATACCTCTTGATTTCCCTTTGCATCATTTGAGCCCTACAAACTTAAAATTTATGACTATATAATATGTTTTTGGCCCTAATTGCATTAAACATTGAAAATTTGGTTGATTGGCTCAAGAGAGAGGTAGTTTACCCTATTTGAGTCATATGAACTTAATTACGATGATGTGATGAGATTTAGGGATTAGTTGGTCTCAATAACATCATGCACATTAAATCAATTGTGACTATATGATGTGTTTTTGGGTTTTATGGACCCTAATTACATCATTATATGAAATAATTAGTTATATGGGTGAAGAGAGAAGTCACCTAGAGGTACATGGTTCTCTGCAAGAATGTTTTAATGAGGAAGGAGTTTCCATGAAGGAATAGATGGTCACTATAGACCATCAACGTACATGATATTACACAAATCCATAAGATGAGGTGGTAGAGAAAAGAAAAGATAAGGGAGAGAATATTACATAGCTGAAGAATGAAGGGTGTGCAAAAAAACCCACCAAAAGGAATAGAGTGAACATAATATTACCATGGTGCACAACTAAGTGTGCAAAAGAGGAGACCCTAGTGGAAATGTGAGCGAGTGTAAAGGAGTGTGCAAGCAAAGATGACTCTAAGTAAACGAGTGCAAAGATAAAGGCGCACATGATAATGTGAGAGAGTAGAAGCCAATCAAGAGAGGCTATGTTATTCTAGGCCATTAAAGCCAATTAGAGAGAATAATCACTCTAGGATATGTCCCTACGAAGAATAAAAAGATTCTATTAAATCTCTAGAAGAGAGTACTAAGGCTGTATGGAGAGGAATTGGATGTAGATAGGTCATAAAGGCCATTGAGTGAATGAGAATAAACCATTGAGTTTCATTCCACTATGTTAACTCTACAAACTTTGTCAAGTGGTCACCACCTTTTGTGTCATCATTAGTCAATTCATTCAACTAAAGAGATAATTTAGGAAAAATTGAGACCCTAATATGTGATGTGAATTTTAACTCAATTGGGTCCCCTAATTATATCATGCATTACATAGTTAGTTGATTGGTTCAATAAGAGAAGAAATATTGATTAAATTGAGCCATGTGAAACTTATTGGAACTATATGATTTGATTTTTACTTCATCTAGGGCTAATTAAAACTCTAGGCATGAATCAATCAGTCAATTCAATTGAAATTGAAGATGCAATTTGTGATGTAGGAGTATCACAAGGGAATTGAATTTCTTACATAATTTTTACAATATTAGTTAAGTATGGGCACACATAAGGATGGTGAGAAGGATAATGGAGAAAAGAAAGTGCAACAAAAGTTGGGTGTGTAGACACTAAATCAAACACTTGGGTGCATTTCTATGTCCTAATCATATACCGCTATTCAAATGATTCCTAAGTGAGAAAAATAGTTATTGACATCTATCTTTGGTCTCTTTTCTATTTTTCCGGTTTCCTCTTTGGTCTTGCACACCCCACACCCTAGTCTAATCCTCATTACTTTATCTTTATTGAATCTGGAAACCAACACCTAGCCAGGATGCCAATGCCTAAGTGATCTCATCCCCTTTGGGTGCCCCGAAATCTTTATATCTTTCTCACCCCCTTTTTGGCCTCCTTCATCTTTTGGGCATCTTGTTTTCTTATCATTCAACATTTTAGTTTTCAATTAATAAATTCAAACAAGTGAATCATATAAATACAAATCTATGTGATCAAAATAAAGGACTAAGCTCTAAACATCTATTACCACCACCTAAGGCTGCATCCAAAGGAATTCTAAGAGAACCAAGGCATCCATATAGCTATCATTATGGGGACAAGGGACTACATTTTCTTCTTACACTTCATAGGAGGGGAAGTTTATTTTGATATCTTCACATCTATCTACATTGATACATCTAGCTATTTCTCGATATTTGGTGCATCTTGCAAAAGATCCACTTAGGGCACAATTTTTCACACATGTACATAGAACTACATGGAGTCTGGGCTGTAGTACAGTTCTCAGTTGAAAGTTAACTCTTTTGGGTGACTTATGGGGTTAGTTTGACTCCCCATTCACATCTTTTTATTTTTAGGATTTGATGTGTTTTGGGATTTTGTAGGAGTTAATTTGTTTTGCAGGTTATAGGTGAATACTACGGGCATAGTGTGACATACATGTGAAAAACAACGAAGGAGCTAGTGATAGTGGTATGACATAATAAAATTCAAATTATGACAATTTTCTACAATCACGGGCACCCAGTAGACTCGCACCCAAGCGCCCATGACCCAGTCCAGGCACACCAATCCGGCTTATTCCGACGGTTCTAGAATATTCTAAGTGTGGTTGGAATAGATTCCTCCTCCTTTTCAATAGATTTCTAGTCCGAAATACTTCGGGATCAATTGTAAAATCAACTAATTCATCTATTACCTCTCTTGCACCTTAGGTTTCATTTTTATCTAGCTTATTTCTTAGGTTAGATCTGTACTCTACTGCTTATTATTGTGTTGTGACTTTGCAGCTTAGAATTTCAAAAATTTAATATTTATTAGATCATTTGGTGAACCTATCTCATTCAAACACTCTTAGATCCTCATTTTTCTTCTCTCATGGCTCATTAAAACAAGATATTATTCTTAATCTCTTCACTCCTAAATTGATTATCTTTCCATCTACTCATTTATATTCTCCTTATTGGCTTGCAAAATATCGTGGGTAATCCATATTGCAATTATCATCGAATCAATTGACGTAATGACAATGATTTCTATGCTTTATGACGAAGAATCAAACACCTTTAGCATCAAGTTTTTATCTCATATGCTACACAACATTCTAATACATGCCCATCTCCACATGCTAAACCTCACCGGGTTCCTAAATCTGATTCATCTATGTCTAATGAGCATCATGCCATCGTTACTAATGTTCCTTCTATGGAAATTCAAGAGTTACCTAAGAAACTTCCTCTCAACATCAGTCCATCCTCTTCTCCTCTCGAGTCTTCTACAATGTTATCAATCCTACATAAGCTACCACCATTCAAGATTCCTCCCCATCCTACCCCACTACATTCCCGACTAGTTTTGTCAAAGTAACTGCTCCTTTTATTGATGGCCATGACACATTTCAAACTCCGCCACCATTGTATGGTCCTAGTATATCTTCTACCTACCATTGTGTTGGATATCTCTCTTATCATGACACAAAAAACAATCTCCCATAATGGCATAGTATCTCTCGCATCATCACAAAGATCTTCATCATCATACATTTTAGGGTCATCATGCTTACTCCTCCCTCTTAACATCAACAAGTGTCTCACATTTCTACTTTTCTACTCTACGCTTTGCATCTAGTATTCCTCACACATATTACACATCTTGATACACTTGTATTGTCATTACCTTATGATGCAATCTTTTGCTATGGTTCACACTTGAATGTTAACGGAATAATACATTCATGAACCTTACACACTACACATTTCACACTATGTGCTTCACACTACATCACTATAACATTCCATTTTCACACATCATACTTCCTTCTAATGCACTATAGTTCCATAGTTCATAATCAAATGCTAAGTGTCTAAATATGAAATCAAACTTACCACAATCACTCACTCTTTATGGTCTATAATTCATCGATCTTATCTATCTAGCGCACAATTTCAAACCATTTCCTGATGACATACTCTTGTTTTATGGGTCATTATTGACTCTGAGGGAGAATTTATAAATGAACCTCTTCGATACTCATACACATTCTCTTAGGGGAACGTCACTCTTATCACATTCACTTTACATTCCATTCCATTCACATTCATATCATAGTGCATATCTTGGTTGCACATACTCTTTCTTAGTTATGCTTACATGTAAAATTTATTTCACATGCTAGATAGATACTTTGTATGTCATTAGATCTCTCCTATATACACATGCAAATTCACTTGTTCTCTATTTGTGGATGTAGACTTTCTATAGATCCTTAGACACAACATGGATGCTTGTGAATTTACCTCTTACCAATCACCCCGAGGATCACGGGGCATCTACTTTTGTACACACTATAGGTGATATTGCTTCATTTTGTACTACTTCATATTCTTCTTAACATACTACTCTATATCGACCATACATGCCTTGACATAATTTTTACCTTTCTAACATGATAACGGTGTTTCATGTGCAACATTTTCCTTCCAGGATCTATTTTCCACCATAGTATTCGATAATTTACTTTCTAGTGTTTTTATTGTTTTCCATTGTTTTGCATGATTTTCCCTATGTCTTGCTTGTTAATTTCTTGTCTATTTTTGGAGGCTATGGCCCCGATTATCTTGCAACATTATGAGAGATGTCCCATGTTTGAAACCTTATTTTCATGGTCTACATTGTATTTTTTCTTTCTAGATTATACATTGTCTTATATATGCGCATTTTCATGTTTGCACTAACACATGATTCCAGTCACATTGTTTACGTGTGCCTTCATTTTTACCAAGCACATTCCCTCCTCACTACAGGGTAGCAATTTCAGATCGTATCGTGTCCTTTCCTTTGGGCCGCATCCTCCTAGTGATGTCGCATACACCCCAAAGTAGGGGGGACATATATTGGGTGAATCAGTCACCCCATTTAGTAATACACAGCTATAATTGGACATGCACAATACAAGAATAAAACAAAATTTAGTTACGAAATGACCCAGATTCGACTTGGGTCCTTAACAAAACACAAATTCCATCACCTACATACATACATGAGTACTTGGGTCCCCATGATCCTTCTGGATGCCTATGACCAGGGAAATTTACATTCATTTTCTTATATCAAGCAATTTTTAACATTTCACAAAATAGTTTTCTCGAGACAGGAACAATCCTCTAACAATCATAATGCATTCTATCTTGTTTTTTTTACTTGGATTGAACTAGAACAAACTGGATCAAACTTGATCGTAATGGAACAGAGTAGGATCACACCATTTGTAGTGGTGTATAAATTTCAAGAAGCAATTAGGGATGGAGAATAACACTAGACCTTTCTCCCCAACACTTAATCTATTGTGACATGAGATCGCCTGAAAAAATCATTTTTTGTGTGAGATCACCCAAAAAAATCATTCTTCTAAAACATCTTCTAGATCTTTTCTATCCTTTTCACTCACAAATTAGGTGCACATGTTCGTTTTACTACCTTTTGACATTTTTACACAATCTTTGCACACTTAGATCAAATTTTTCACATATACATGACTTTGACTACTCTTTTTCTCTTCTTTTGGTAGGTCCATCTTTGTGAGATGTATCACCACATCATCAAACACATTAAGAAATAATGAAAACAAGTATAACATGACATAACACATATGATTTCACTCCTAGGGTAACTTCCTCTTTTTAGCTTCCACACTTCATTTTTATCACTCCATATTTTTCTTCACCCTGAACATGATTTCACTATCGATCTACATGGTCATCAAGTATGAATATCTTATCTAATTTATGTTATCAAGTATTTAATCAACAAAATAAATTTGGGAAATTATAGACACCAAATCATGCACTTTGGTGCATTTCTAGGTACTAATCACATACCACTATTCATATGATTTGTAATAGAGAAAACTAGTAATTGACATCTATCTTTGGCCTCTTTTTGTCTTTCTAGTTTCCTCTTTGGTCTTACACACCCCACATCCCAATATGATCCTCATTTCTTTATCTTTATTGACTCTGGATAACAACGCCCAACCAGAAACCAATGCCCAAACACCCTCGTCCCCTTTGGGCACCCTAACCTCTTTGTATCTTGCTCAGCCCTCTTGGGCCTCCTTTATCTTTTGGGCATCATGTTTTCTTATGGGTTAGCCTTTTATTTGTGAAATTCAAACAAGGGAATCATATACATACAAAGGTATGTGATCAAAATAAAGTACCAAGCTCTAAGAATATTCTACCACCACCTAAGGCTACATCCAAAGGAATTGTAAGAGCATCAAGGCATCCATCTAACTATCATTTAAGGGATAAGGTACTACATTTTCTGCACACACTTCATAGGAGTGAAATTTTATTTTGACAGCCACACATCTATCTAAATTACTACATCTAGCTATTGCTCACTATTCGGTACATCTTACACAAGAGCCACCTAGGGCATGATTCTTTACACATGCACATAGAACTACATGGTTTCTACGAGATGTAGTGCATTTCTCGATTTAAGTTCACTTTGTAACGTGACCATGGGGTTAGTATGAATCCCCATTTTCATCTTTTTCTTATTAAGATTTGATGTGTTTTTGGGTTTTATAGGAGGTCATTTGTTTTGCAGGTTATAAGTGAATTATACGGGCATAGTGTGACATACAAGTGACAAACAACGAAGGCTAGATATAGTGGTGCGATATAAGAAAATTTAGGTTTCGACCATTTTCTTAGTCATGAGTACCCAAAAGAATTATTTGACTCCTAGGAGCCCTTGACTGAGTCCAAGCACCCCATCCAACTTATTTCGACAATTCTATAAATTTTCTAAGTGTTGTTACGATATATTCCTCCTTCTATTCAGTAGTTTTCCATTCGTCATACTTTGGGATCAATTGCGAAATAAACTAAGTCATCTATTCCCTCTCTTTCACCTAGGGTTTCATTTTTATGTAGCTTATTACTTAGGTCAAATCCTTACTTTACTACTTAGTATTGCATTGTGACTCTGCAATTACGATTTCACAAATTTTTATTTTTGCTAAATCGGGGTGATGGTGACGATTACACAAGGATTTCACAAATGATTTGTGCAACAAGTGAGTTATATAATGCACATTAATTACATAAGTGAAAGGGAAAAATGTGTGCAAAAAGTGATTCAAGTCTACTATTTGAGGGCTAGAGTGACAAAGAGTAGAGAGACGCAGTGAGTCACATGAAACAAGTGAAAATTTTCAAGTGTCATGAAGAAACCCCATTGTGATAGCTTTAAGATTTTTGTTGATTTCTGTAGAATAATACAAATAGTGGGACTAATATTTGTAGATGTTGTCAATAATTTTTAAATTAATAATATAATGTACATGTGTTTTTATATGTTATGTATTATAATGCATTTCATGATTCCATATATTTGAGTAGTTGTTATCTTTAAGAGTTGTGAGGTTTGTAAAATCTAATTTTGACACATCCAACACTCCTACAAATGTTATTAAAAAATCTGAAAGGCCCCAAAACCTAAAGAATGATTATAGTTTTTCCGAAAATCCATATCTATTGTAGAATTTAAACCCTAAAAGCTTTAGGATGGATGCTGAAATCCTGATAAATACCTATATACTAACCAAATTAGATTATGAAAAACTATCTCCTAAACCGTGACTCATGGAGATGTGAGACTAGTTCCATAAGGTGTAGTGTGACCCTAATTTCTTGTATTCACTAAAATAAATTACTATAAGAAATAATAAAGTATAAATAATAATAAATGATAAAATTACACTTAAACATTTTTTTGTAAACAAAAGCTCACACACACACACATATATTAGACCATACAATAAGGAATGTGCATGTGCTGTAAAACATATAATCTCCTTGAATTATGCACACAAACCAAGCTCTACTAGGATTGGAAATGCTTTGTTTTCCCAAACCCAAGCCCTAGTACCTATTACAACACAAAAACAACGTGTTTTTGGATGAAAATGCATAAACTCATCTTTCACCATGATAAATCCTACAAAAATGATTGCAATCTTTCTTAAAAATATGCCTACAACGTAAAGAAAACTATCCTCTTTCTAAATATATACTTTTTAATATTTCTTTTACTATTGTAAGGTTTCCATTTATATTTATTTCAAACTATGTCTTTTATACCTCTATTTTTAGTGATTGTAAATGCCTATATTTTGTCATGTATATTTTGTTTCACTTCTCCAAATTGAATAAAATTATACAGTCCCAAACTAGGACTAATTCTATACATATTTTTGAAAAATATAATTTTTGATATTTTTGAGGAAGTTGGGGGCTAACACGGTTGGATATTTGTTATTTTTCAGTTTTCAAAATATTTGTACTTGGAAAATCATAAAAAAATTAATCCCAAACTAGATGCTTCTATCTATCTTTCTACCAAATGGTTTTCAAAAATACTAAATAGTGCTACAAAATTGGGGGAGCATGAAGGACTATTTACTATATTTTTACAAAAGAAGGAGCACATATTGACATTTTATCTCTTTAACCCACTTACACTTAACCATTTAAAAAACATAGTAGTTTAGAAACTAGACTCGAAATGCTACAATTCATGTTCTTATAACATCTTCAAATTTTTAGTGTAACTATCTCAAATAACTCATACAAGTTGAAGTTTCTTTTTTTTTTTAGAAAAAAGTGTCCACTTAAGACCCCCTTTGGCTCCTAATTTCCATGCACTTACCCCATTACAAACCATAAAAATTCAATTAAATATAAATTTTGAAGTTTGCATTAAGGTGAGAAGATTAATCAAAATATAAAGGACTATGAAAAATTGATTACATTAGTACATGTTTGGGAGGGAATAATAATAAATCATAAGCACATTGATCATATAGAGAAATTATTAAGCATTCACACACATAGATGTGGGGGAACAAGGATCATTAGAGAATTTATTGAAGAACATAACTTTATGTTAGACACACATTACCCTACACTAGTTTCAATGTTATTTCTAGATATTAGACAATCATCGAGGTTTGTGGTTTTCAATATTATTATTTAGGGGTATGACACATAGAATGATAAATTTTCTATTCTTAATCTTATTGAATACCCCCAAAAAATTGTTTTCCTCAATATTTCATATATGATTTCCTAATTAGTAAAAGAATAAGAATATTATCATCAATGTGATTAGAGAAAAACACAAGAAAATAAAAAGGATTTAGGAATTAAATAATATGCAACTAAATTCATTAAGTTTGGGAATATCTACTATGTCTTATAGAGCATATGGGAACTGTAATTTTTTTGAAAGATAAATAAATGATCTTGAGGGGATTTCAATGATTATTTCAAAAATTTAGGGATCATCTAAGTGTCATTTCTAGGTGCATATTTCCATGATTATATTAAAAAAACCATCGCTATATTGCAATAAAAGATATAATGATCCTAACCCTTCCATGTGACATTTTCTATGGTTGGGGATCATATGTGTGTTGATTCTTGGTGCATATTTCCATGTTTATATTCTAAATACTATCACCATATTGGTGTAAAAATATAATAAACCTAACCCTTCCATGAGACATATTTTCTGTAGTTTTTGAATTATTTATTTATCCTTCATCATTGTTTGGAACTTTCTTATTTAACTTATTTATAGATGTAAAATAATTAATTTTATAATATTTAAATTACACCCATGTATGCACGATACTTTTAGATGAACCCATATTATCTTACACCCCTTATAAGATTAGAGTTTTCTTTGATAAAAATATATTTTTGGAATGCACAAAACATATATATGATCATTACATTATCAAATGTGAAGGTAATTTATTTATAGATATTAAAAATTTATTTACACTTTAGGAACTCATAATATTTATTCCATGATGATTTGTAAAAATCACCCTAATAGAATTGATGGATTACAAAATAGTTAAATCCCTAATCATATATATGAATTAGTCTATACCAAACCAATACTAACTGAATATCAAATACACTAATAAGAACATTTAAAAATATAGTTAATGATAGAGACTTGTGAATTAATTAAAAAAATCATCATAATTTTATCATTCCCCACCTTAATTCAACATGGTATCAAGTGAACAATAGAGAGATTATTTGAATGTCTCAAAATTTTCATGTGCAAGTAACTAGGTGAAGACGTATATTGGTTTTCCTCTATCATAAAAACTAGATATGGACGTAGTATTGTTGAATGCGTTTTCATATGAATAAAAATTATACTCGAATATTATCATTACTTGTCATGCAATAATGGATTATGAACATGTTTTATCATGCCATCATCATCACAATGCAATATGGTAGGGTGATTCTATGGAATACTCAAACCTTTCAAATATCTGATGTAACCATATTATAATTTAGTGGAAGAATATGAAACCAAATTATACTTATTATTACTCCATGATATTGAACCAAAATACAAAGAGAATACATATTCTAGAGTGTACTTCATGTTATCTATATTTCTTACATGATTTTATTTTGAATATCATATCAATAAGAATTGGCCATTCTTATTCTAATATAGGCCAATGCCAATTCTACCCTTAATATATTTTATAATTAAATTTTATACTTTATAGTGACTAAATTTTGGACCTTGCATGAATCTTTAGAGATATCTCATTATATAGTTGATGTTTGGTATAATATATATGTAGGATGTGCTAGAGAAATGATAGACCTTTCAGAGTGAATGATACTTGTTTAGAAATGGTAGTAGAAGAATTGGATCAATGAACCCATATAGTTTGGTAATTGGAAATTAATTGATAATAGGAACCATATGAAGTTGAAGCATTTTTATTAGTAACTGTGGTCCAATTATCATTTGAAGCCGTGGGAGATTTATTTTCTTTTGAAACCTTATCCTTCATACCATAATGAGAAATAGTTGTTGAAGGTATTTCTTAGATCAAATGGTATACTGATTGGAAATAGAATTAGGTGAACTCTAGAGATGAATATATAAGACACATTGTGAGAAGGAGTAGCCACAAATCTATATATAAATACTTTCCTTGAGGTCCTTGTCCATGTCTATATCAATGTATACTAGTTTTTTAAGGAAAGTTCCATAGAACTTGGAATGCTTGAGAACAATGATGAACCATAAGAGTTTGATGAGATCCTTGGAAAACCCCAAAGTGGGAGAAGAATACTAGTTAATTTAATCCAAATTGGGATTTTGAGTTTAAATTTTTCAAAGACATGGAAGTCCCTTGTCCAAAGGTGTGATAAATAGCTAAAGTATTATCGATAAAATATCAGCCATGGTTGAAAATGGATTGATAGTGATTAACATTGTTAAAACAAAAATAGAAAAATCATTTGGTTATGTTTTTAATCCCCTCTATATTGATGCTATAGAGTTTCTCATAGTGTTTAATCCATTTCTTATGAAATCTCCCGGAGGGGACTAGTAAAAAAGTAACTAACTAGGTGGAAGATTCAACCGAGTTACGCGCTTTATCAAATTTAGAAAATACAAGAATAACATTAGGAAAAGGGGTCTATAGGTTAGAACCATAACCATGTGGAAGAATTTCATAAAAAAATTACTTTCCTTTTTTGGTGCCGTGATTTTCCAAACCTCCTTGATGGTACTTACATCAAATGATACGTAAGCCAAGGAGATTGCCATTAATGATTTTTTTCAGAAAATTCCCACTCAAGGGCTAAGTGGTAGACCAATTTAGTGGAATAAGTGCATACTAAAACTGATATTTCTTGCCTAGATTACTACAAGATATGTAGTATGGGACTAGGGTCATATGTGTATGATGACCTATAGAGTTATTTGACCTAAACAATACCAGCTTAATGATTAGGTCAATGTAAATTAAATCACTTTTAGAAATGAGTTTTATAGTATAAAATTTTGTTGTATATATATTACAACTATCGTAACATTGTTATATAAAAGTGATATTTGAGAATTTTCTCTTTAAAAACGTATATCATATTTTAAGTGGAGAGTTACATTAAATGTTGCGTCATATTTAGATTTATTTTCTATGGAGGTGTAGAGCATAAAATCTCATCCTTACATTGAAATAACAAGAATATGGGTGTTTTAAATTTGATTTTAACATGGTTTTGAACTTTAACATTAATTTTCTAAGTTATTGAACATTATTGGTGCATTTCTTGACTCTTGATATCTCACTCACCTTCTCCCACCATCCTAAATATTATTGGTTTTTTTTTGTTGACTTTTTATATCTCACCCACCTTCTCCCACCGTGCTACAAATATTATCTTCTCTACTCCCCTCTTTTATGCAAATATGATACTATGTTTAGGGCATCTTGACTCTCATATATTTTTATAGAGCGTTGTAGGACTCCCGAGCCCATTAATGTGGTCTCTTATCGCTCCTTCCCAAATAATAATTTTTCTTTATTGTTTCTTTTTGGTAATTATTATGTCGATAATGTATCAATATGGTCCAAGTCCAAAGTTATTTTCATAGAAAAATTATAATTCATTAATCAAAAAGGTTGCATGGCTGATAGTCACTTCATTTTTATTATAAATTGTGTTAGCAATTGAATTGTAGATAGTATTATTAATGACATAAGTCTGCAACAATTCATATAGTGTAGTATGAAGTTGGACAACAATGTACTTATCTTTATGTTTTTTAAAAGTTGAAATTTAGAAAAATTTAAAATTAACATTTTTCCCGGCTTATATATTTAAAATATGACCATCATTTTCATGCATACATACATACACACATATACACATAATAAAAATTGTTCAAATGGATAGAAATAACTTTTTTAATATTTTCATAGTATTAATTTAGTTATTGTTTTATAAAAATTAAAAGACAAAATGAAAAATTTAGTCACTATTAATTTTTTTGATAACTATGTGGAAGCATACAAAATAAGATATATTATAACAATACCCTTTGGAGAAAAATCCAAATCACGAATCAAAGTAAATGAATAATTTAACAACATGAAAGTCAATATATATTTAAACTAACACACCCTTAATGAGAATATTCCAGCTCATCTACCATAGGAAACTTAAATGGAATAATAACATATAAAGTTGATTTATGTAAACAATGAGTAGATAAATAATTAGTTTAATTTATGTTGTTAGACCTAAAGTGTATGTTGAAAATTATCAACATTAAAAATGTAAAAATTCAAAAAAATATAAATTTTTATTTGTAATAAGGTAAGAAGATTGGATAAAAGATAAGGGACGATATGAAACATTGATTGCATTAGTACATGTGGGGTGTCGACACTAAAATTTTCCTCCGTAATTTCTATTTCATTAATGTATGTATTAGGAATAGGATGTTGTTAAGTATAATTATTAGTGGCGTCGATAGAAGATAATGGAGCTACTAGTACGACGTTGTCAATAATGTACAATACGGTAACGGTCAGTCAAAGTACAATAGAAATGTTGTGGTAAAAAGTAAATATTTGTTGTAAGTGGTTCGGTAATGTTAAAATTTCAAAGTTAGGGTAAGTAGAGAAGTATGGTCTACATGATTAGGAATTAGAAATATTATATTTGTAATAAGGACAAGCAGTGATGTCACAAACATTTTGTGTATTTTATTTGTAAAAAATTCTAAAAAGGTGGAACCCATGTGAAATGATAAGTTTTATCTTATCTTAAAAGATAAGCCTACATGTAAAGATAAGAGTTAAGGTATGGAATATGATTCATTAGAGTAGATTTCTTATCCTATCTTAGAGATAGGTTGGATAAGCTTGAAATTTATATAAATAGAGAGGCCACCCCCCTCATTTAGCATAGAAGGAAGTAGTGAGAAATATTGTATGAGAAAGTATGTGAAGGAAGCCATAATTTAGAAGGCGCGTTAAAAAATCCATTAAGAGGTGTAATTGTGAAGTTTCTCCCATAGATTGTTGGAAGGAAAGTGGAGTTGGTAACACTTGAACTTCTTCATGGGTGAGAGTGTAACAATTTCATGTTGATAATATAATTTACACTTATATTTCAGATTTGTCATCATTTCTTTGTATCATAGTCTATGGTATTCTTGTGTTATGTCTATTATTGTGTTTCCAGATTACTATCACCAAATTAAAAGATGTGCTTTACTAAATAACCATAGCACGAGGAGTTCCTGGTGAAATATTATCGAGTGCCGGTTGCTTTGTTGATATTTTGGTTTCAATTCGGGACCATTCCTCGTTGGTGGATTTTCTGGAGAGATATTCCCACTTAGTCAGAAATTATTTGGAGGGTAACCTCGTTTTTACTATGCATATTAGTTACCATGGTAAATTCACTTTTTACCATGTATAGTATTTACCACAAGAACTTCACTTTTTACCGAGAATAGTGTTTACCACAAGTAAAGTCGATTTTTACCGCAATAAGTCAAGTTTTACCATAGTAAATATAAGTTTACTGTAGTCATTTCTATTTTACTATAGAAAGGTGTAAAGTCACTTTCTATTACAATGACTCAATTTATTTGTGCACATAAGTCTTTTTATTATACTTGTGGGTTGGTATTTCATTGTGGTTACTTTTGGAAATGGGAAAGATTCAAATTTTTTTAGCCCAATCTAATGAAGACGCCCCCTCTTTCATTTACAAATTTAAATGTTCTTGAATTTGTAATGGCCTCACAAGAAGATAACAATGGAATAAATTTTTTTCCTACCTTTTTGGATGGTTCATCCCTTAGGTGGTTTGAAACACTAGGTGATAATGTTAAAAAATCATGAGATTTATTCACCGAAAGTTTTCTTGAAGAATTTGGTGAACAACGAAATATGCGATCTCATGATCGAGATCAAAAAGCTAGCCCAAGGAGAGAAGGAGAAGATAAGGGATTATCATGCTCATGTTCTAGAGCTAAAGAGGAAGAAAAATGCCTAGATCTGAAAGGAAGGATTAGTAGATGGGTTGATGAATGGTGTGGATAATCTCCACTTGTAAGCACTTCATTATTGGGATGAAGCTAGAGATTAGATAACAAGTGAAGTATGACCGCTTAGTGACCTCGAATAAGCAAAGGAAATTGCAAGAAGGAAGAAGAAATTATGGAAGAGGATCCCAAGGAAATTGTTGCTAAGGTGGAGCCTACACCAATACCTTTGGTAAAAAGCCACAACCACTCTTGGTGAGTGTAAACATTCCCCTAATACATCTACTGAGTATGAAGATATGCTTAAGAAGATGGGTCAGGTTAACTATTAATATTCTTCAAGGAAAGGAATTTAGTTCCCAGGGAGGAGATAAAGGTCCAAAAAGAAATATATCTGAAGTTGTATGTTATGGTTGTCATAAAAAGGGTCATTATAAGTATAATTTTCCAGATAGAGCTTCTACATCGATACAGAGAAATGATAAAGGAAAATCACCCGTGAATTCTTTTGATGTAGTAGATAGGAGCATAAATAATGCAACAAATGTGTTTGTAACAAAAATAAAGAAAGAAAAAGATAACCAAGATGGAAATGATCCTAAGAAGATGAAAGGAGATACTAGTAAGAAACATAGGAGAAGAAAGTTGGGTGTGCAAGATTTATTGATTTCACAGGGGAAAGGACCATAATCCATCTTAGAAGATCTATCCAAAAGGTCTACAAATATTACATATGGTCAACTTCTTACTATGTCTCCTAAGAAGAGGCGGGAGCTATGAAGTGGACTTAATGCTCAGTGAAGGAAGGAGGTTGAGGTCCCTATTTTGGAAGCAGAGACGGATCCTTATGCTTCACAAGTTGAGGTACTATATAATGGTATTTCAATTCATGATGTCTTAGTAGATGGAGGTGTTGCAGTTAATGTAATGACCAAGTCAGTAATGAATATGATGGGTTTAAAATTGATCGCCCCTCAACACATATGTTAAGGTCATTAAATAAGGGGAAAAATTAAACCAAAAGGTGTTATTTCAAATGTGGAAATATCTATCATGGGTGTTACATGTGTGGTAGACTTATAGGTGATGAAGAATGGTACTTTTGCATACCCAATGTTGTTAGGAAGGCCATGGTTAAGGAGAGTTCATACAAGAAACTACTGGAATGAAGGCTTCATGACACTTGGACATGGCAGAGAGAGGGTGAAGATAAATGCGATCCCTGGGCATCATAAGGAAGAAATTGTGGATTCAAGTGATGAAACTGATGATTATACATCCTTTGATTACTCTAGTACTAGTGAAGTGGACATAGGAGATGAAGAAAGTGAGGTTGATGTTTTGGTCATGAATATCCTTCCAGTCACACTGACTCATGAATCCATAAAATTATCTGAAGAAGAAATTGATGATCGTCTCCAACAAATAAAGATTGGTGATGCTCTGATGGAGAGTGAGAAGGAATCCTACCTCCATCTCTTTTGAAGGTACATGCACTTATTCAATTTTGATTACAAGGAACTTCATCAAGTAAGTTGGGTAGAAGATTCTATTGAGCTTGTAGATGGTGCTAAGCCCATAAAGCAAATGCCATATAGAATGAATCCTAATTTTTCCAAGACTATAAAACAAGAAATAGATAAGTTGCTTGATGCAAGATTCATATTTGTTATGGAGAATTCAGAATGGGTTTCTCCTATTGTGATCTCAATAAAAAGAATGGGAAGCTATGCATTTGTGTTGATTACAAGAAGCTCAACAAGGTGAAAAAGAAGGATCAGTACCCTCTTCCATTCTTAGATAAGATCTTGAATGAAGTATCTGGTCAAGAGTGCTATAGTTTTGTAGATGGCTATAGCGGATACAACCAAGTTCATATAGCAGAGAAATATTAGCTAAAGACTATGTTCACCACTCCTTGGGGAATGTTTTCTTATAGAGTTATGCCATTTGGGTTGTGTAATGCTCCAACAACATTCCAACGCTTGATGAATAGGGTGTTTGAACCCTACATTGGAAGCTTCATCAGAGTATTCTTAGATGATTTTTACATCTATGGGAGAAAAATGGACCACCTGCACTAGATGGAGACATCATTTCAAATGTTAGATGAAGCACAAGCCTCACTTAACCCTAAAAAGTGTGTCTTTGGATGTTCTAAAGGCACTTTGTTAGGGCATGTTGTATCCAAAGATGGTATTGGTATCGATCTTGATAAAGTTTTAAAAATCAAAGAGTTACCATTTCCTATGAATATAATTAAGTGACATCATTTTTAGGCCATGTTCGTTACTATAGAAGGTTCATCAAAAATTTCTCAAAGATTACATAGCCACTAACCTAATTCTTGAAGAAGGATGTTACTTATGAACCAAGAAAAAAGCCACACGAAGCTTTTGAACAACTAAAGGAAGCTTTGGTGTCTTCTCTTGTTTTAAAGAATCCAGATTGGAGCAAGCCATTCATTGTGTATACTGATGCTTTAGATGTAGCACTAGGAAGTACTTTGAGCCAAAAGGATGAAAATGGGAATGATCATCCAGTTTACTTTGGGAGTAGACAAATGAGCAGTGCTGAGGTAAATTATATTATAATTGAAAAAGAGGCTCTAGCTATCATTTTTGCTATAAAAAAGTTTAGAAATTACTTGCTAGGGTAGAAATTTATAGTTGTAACAAATTATCGTGGCTCTAAAATATATTGTAAATAAGCCTAACCCATCAGGAATGATAACAAGATGGATAATTTTTCTACAAGAATTTGAATTTAATATTAAATATAGGCCAAGAAAGAAGCATGTCAATGCAGATACACTCTCTTAAGCCTATGATGGTTTAGGTTCATCTTGTGATGATGATGATTTCCCAAATGCAACATTGTTATCCCTTGACACAATCTCTAGTGAATAAATAGATATTTGGAATTATCTGAATGCTTTCAAGTTTCTTGATGGTGCTAATGAGAATACTAAGAGGAAGATTACTCAATCTAGTCATCCATATTCTATTCTCGCATGGAGTATTATTTTGTATAGGGACTGATGGATAGTACAAGAGGGCATTTGGATGTGATCAAGGTAAGGAGATAATGGAAGAATTCCACAATGGTACATGTGGAGGACACTTCTCTAGACAACTTACAATAAGAAGGATCTTGAATGTAGGTTATCACTGACCCACTCTTTTTAGAGATGGTTATAATTATTCTAAAACATGTGATATTTGTTAAACACATGGGAACCGTAAGACTTCATCAGCTCCATTGTGTCCTATTCTTCCACTTGGTCCCTTTGAAAAGTGGGGAATAGATATTTTAGGTCCACTTCCAACTACCCTATTGCAAAATAAGTATATTGTAGTTGCCACAAATTATTTAACCAAGTGGGTTGAAGCTAGGCCCTTGAAAACAACTTCCATGGATGAAGTGGTAAGGTTCATGTATGAATACATTGTCACCAAATTTGGTTGTCCATTAGAAATTGTAATAGATCAAGGAAGCCACTTCATTAATGAGATGGTAGAATCCCTGGTAAATAATTTTTCTATTAAACATAGGAAGGAAACAACTTACAAGCCAAACACAAATGGATAGGTGGAGCGAAAAATTATGTATTGTGTCAAATTCTAGAAAAATATGTAGCTTTGTAGGTACATAAGTGGGATAAAAGGATTCATGCAACATTATGGGCATATAGGGAAACATCAAAGTCAACAACAAGATACTTCTCATTTCAGTTGGCTTATGACATTGATCCAGTTCTTCCTATTGAGTTTGATATTCCCACTATGAGAATTATGAAAAATGAAAGGATGGATGAAAGTGATTTGGTAAAGGAAAGGCTAGTACATCTTCATTTTCTAGAGGAAGTGAGGGGAATAACAAAGGATACGAGCTATAAGAGGAAAATGAAGCAAAAGGAGCACTTTGATAAAAAGATCCTCTGGTTTCCATTTTAGGTGAATGACTTGGTCCTAGTATATGATTCTTGATACAAAAAGAGGAGGCATAGAAAAATTATTCCCAAATGGATGTGGCCCGATAGAATAGTAGTTGTGCATGAAAATGGTACATATTGAATGGAGGAATTAGATGGTACTCCCATTACAAAATGGGTCAACCATGACAAGTTAAATATTTTCTAGGGACTGAGAATAGTCTACTCGAGGATGGAGTAGAAGCTAGGAGGGGAAGATGTCAAAACTAAAATTTTCCTCTGTAATTTCTATTTCATTAATGTATGTATTAGGAATAAGATGTTGTAAAGTATAATTAGTAGTGGCGTCGATAGAAGATAACAAGATTAGCTTAGACAACACCACCAATAATGTACAATATGGTAACAATCAAAGTACAATAGGAATGTTGTGGTAAAAAGTAAATATTTATCGTAAGTGGTTCGGTAATGTTAAAATGTCAAAGTTAGGGTAAGTAGAGAAGTATGGTCTACATGATTAGGAATTAGAAATATTATATTTGTAATAAGGACAAGGAGTGATGTCATAAATATTTTGTGTATTTTATTTGTAAGAAATTCTAAAAAGGTGGAACCCATGTGAAATGATAAGTTTTATCTTATCTTAAAAGATAAGCATACATGTAAAGATAAGAGTTAAGGTATGGAATATGATTCGTCAGAGTAAATTTATTATCCTATCTTAGAGATAGGGTGGATAATCTTGAAATATCTATAAATAGAGATGCCACCCCCTCATTTAGAATAGAAAGAAGTAGTGAGAAATATTGTATGAGAAAGTATGTGAAGGAAGCCATCATTTAGAAGGCGTGTTAAAGAATCCATTAAGAGGTGTAATTGTGAAGTTTCTCCCATAGTTATTGTTGGAAGGAAAATGGAGTTGGTAACACTTGAACTACTTCATGGGTGAGATTGTAACAATTTCATGTTGATAATATAATTTACACTTATATTTCATATTTGTCATCATTTGTTTGTATCATAGTCTATGGTATTCTTGTGGTATGTCTTTTATTGTGTTTCCAGATTACTACCACCAAACTAAAAGTTATCTATTAGTAAATAATTATAGCACGAGGAGTTCTGGTGAAATATTATCGAGTGCTAGATAGTTGTTGACAGGGGCAAGGAATAATAATAGATCATGAGCACAATGATCATATAGAGATATTAGTGAGCATTCATACACATAGATTTTGAGGAATAAGGATCATTAGAGAATCTTCGTAACTCATATATATATATATATATATATATATATATATATATATATATATATATATATATATATATATATATATATATATATATATACGGAACCGGGTGCACTATCATCGTCGTGTATCTTCGGGCACGACTAGAACTATAGACTATAGAGATATGGCCCCTCTCTATATTTCTCACCTCGACCCCCATCTATAGTTCTCTATAGAGGGGCACCAGGTCATTTATTTAAACACACAATTTCATGCTAGAAAAGCATTACCCAACATTAATTTCAATGTTATTTCGATATTAGACAATCATTGAGGTTTATGGTTTTCAATATTTCTATTTAGAGGCGTAACACATACTAAGATAATTTTTACATTCTTAAGCTTATAGAAGGCCCGAAAACCCATTTTGTTTTATTATAGATTTCATATATGGTTTCTGATTAGGAAAAGATGAAGAATATTATCGTCAATGTGATTAGAGAAAATCATGAGATATTGAAATAGGCTTTAGGAAATAAATACTAGGTAAATAATTTCATTACGTAAGTTTTGAAATGTCTACTATTTTTATAGAGCATATGTGCACTCTGAATTTTATCAAAAGATAAATAAATTATCTTGATGGGATTTTAATGATTATTTCCAAAATTTTGGGATATTCTAAGTGTCATTTATAGGTTCACATTTCCATGATTATACTCTAAATACTATCACCATATTATAATAAAAATATAATAAGTCTAACCCTTCCATGTGACATTTTTACGTAGTTTTTGAAATAATTTTTAGTCTTCAATATTGTTTGGACCTTGTTATTTTATCTTATTTATAAATGTAGAATAATTGTTTTGATACTATTAAATTTACACCCATTTATCCTTGAAACTTTTCGATGAACCAATATTACTTTTACCCCTTATACGTTTAGAGCTTGATTTGATAAAAAAACAATATTTTTGGAATGCAATATATATATATATATATATATATATATATATATATATATATATGATCATTTTATTATAAAAATGAAGATACAATATTTATTATATTGAAAAACTATTTACACTATAGGTAGTATTATCTAAAATTACACCCCATGTAATTTTAAATCACTTATGATAAGGATGCAACCACTTTAATGCCGGAAAATTCACGAAGACTAGTTTAACCTACCATAAAAATTAGGAATTCAGGTGTTCCACGGTTTTTCTAACTAGTGAAACAAAGGAATGAGAAATTCGGGGCTTAAGAAGAAATGAATGAAATTCAATGTTATGCAAAATTCTCTCAAACTTGCAAACACTAAGGAAATAATTCCCTGATGGAGAAGAGAAAATTTGAGTATTGTGGAGTTGTTTATCCACGAGTAATCATGAAATCTACTAAATTCAAAAGCTTCCGAACACTAAATTAGTGTTCCATGTTCTTAGTAAAGGTAAATGTCCCACATGCCTTTTCAAACCCACGAAACGAAGGAAAATAGCCGCATTAGACAATTAAAGAGTTATATCCTCGCGGTGGAATGAAGTGTTGCCCATCATCAAGGAAGGAAGGAGGAATATTATGAGGATTTGTGGGATGAATAAATTTTGAAATACCATGGAAAAAAACAATGGAGGAAAGAAAAATCCGGGTTGGAATTCGAACTAGAGAGCCAACCACCCCAACCACCAAAATTTAATGAAGAAGGATGTCATTCTATACAATGTGATGGTGTACAATATAATCGAGGGCACTGTTGGAGTTGGTGATTCAAGTTGGAGGCATCCATAACTATATTACAATAAAAATTAAATATAAATCATGGTGCCCACACTCATTCAATTAAAATTTTGGAGGCAATTAGTTACATCTCGACGGTACTTTCCTCTATCTCTTCCTCTTTATCAATTCCATGAAATCATATTAATTAATATGCCCTCACACATACAAAGGGTTATCTCCTATAGAGTTGTAATATTTTGCTTTAATTTTCCATGTTTTAGACCTCTGCGGCTAAATTATTAGAAATGGTCAAACCTTTGATTTTGTAAATGCAAGCAATATCGTTCAATGAAATGTAATTTTGGTTTTCCTTAATGAGTTACATATTAAATGTGAATCTCTAACCCTCTTTCCTTTATTTAAATTTTTGTATTCTTTCCTTATAGATATCTGAGTTTCTTTTGATTTCTTGCATGATAGTTTTAAACATGTCAAAAGCCGGTTTGAACCTGTTTTAGTTTGGTACATCACATTGTTTTAAGTTTGTAATCCTTTTGTCTCTTTCTCTTAATTCTAGAACCTATGAAAATGTAGTTTATATTTAGATTAGTTGCATTCTTAGGTTGCAGGTTAGTTGTGGTGGGTTAAGACACAAAGGAACCAACCTTCTCTCGAGGTTGATATTGATTCACAAGTCCTGCATTTATGAGATCTAACCATGTTACCCAAATTTATAGATGTTCATCTTTGAACATTCAAAGGGAACACAATTTTGCATTAATAGTTCTTGGCATGCCTAGTGGCACATTATGGTTCTTTCACTAATTTTTGGTGTGTAACCTATTGATTTCCTTCTTTTGAGGCAATTCTTTAACATATCCGGTGACTCGACTATCTCATCTCTGGTTTCAATAACTAAAGTGTTTGTTTCATGAGAATAATCCAGATAAGATTAAAGAATTTAAGATAAGGTCCCTTCACTACTTACAATTGTCACCAAGAAGAAGGAGAAGAGACAAAGCGATTTGAAGATCCCCATCACATCTAGACTGAGTTATTTCTACTCCTCCTCTTGACGCCCTTCTCAATATCTTCTAGGGTATTAAGACCCATCAGATTCATGGGCCAATAAAGAAACCAATATTTTTTCATGTTTAACGGGGATTCCTTATTTCTTCCTCAATATGATGAAATTCCAGTTTTGGACTTAAAGAGTGTTACTTTCATCACTGGAGAAAATGATACAATCAATGTTGAGAATATTAAAGATGTTTCTAACATATGTTTGGTATATCACATGACACAAGAAAATGTAGTAGTTAGGTTCTTGATGATTCTTTCAAAGGAAAATCCATATAATGGTACATATTCTTAAGGATAAATCATATCACCACATGGGATAAGATAGAGGAGGATATGTGTAACCAATTTGAAGATAAATTAGATCATTTATCCTTGGTGGAGCACCTAACAAAAATAAAGAGAGTACCTAATGAGTAAATGTATGACTTCAAGATCAAATTCTAAAGGACTTGGGACCAAATTATGTAAGTGGTAAGACCAAGACCCCAATATGAATTTATATACTATCTAAAATCCTTTAATAGTGATATTTAAGTCATGATTCAATCCATGGGGGGTAGAACGTTACCATATGCTTATGAAATTTCCATTAGAGTTGAGAATAGTCTCATAAATGTGGGAAAACTTGCTTGTAGACCTCAAAATTCCTATATTTATAGATCTAGGAAACCCACACCTCATCAAACTCCTGAGTTATCTCCCATTATATCCCTAAGGAGACAAAGAAAAGTCAAGCATCCACTTATATAAGCTCTTCAAGTGAATCACGGGAGGTAATGAAACAATTGCGAGTTTTGGAAATGAGTTGGTGTCTCGAAAAGGCAACATAATTAATTCTTTAGGACTTATAAATTTCCATATACACATAATAAACCTCCTTATATGCTAGATATACCTCCATTTCAAGAGAATCCATAAAATTAAATCACTCCTACAAAACCATTCCAATCCTATAATCCAAATGCGGATAGTTCATCTAAGGCCTTGGTGCCGTGCAAAATAATCTTATGTAATATTATGAATGGTGTTTTCCTTGTAACCTTCCTCATAATCAAGAAACTTGTGCCAACGGTATCCTTAACCAAGCATTAGCTTTAAAAATGAATCCCTCTCACAAGACATGCCCATGGAAGGAAGCCTGATAGGAAATTGTTTAAAAATGTTATCAAGTGATACTTCACTTGTAAATTGGAAAATGGAAGAATTGTGCAACATCAATAAACTACAATAAAGTAATAAAAAAACATCCCACCCTTTACCTCTCTAGTTACACATCCTCAAATTAGGAAATAAAAAAACTTAGGTGGACTGTAGGATTTTCCATCGAAATAGTGAAACGAAACAAATCCGTAATACACTTCTAACTTGAGAACACCCCTCATTCACAAGAGGAGAAAAGGCCAGTTGCGGAGGATCATCAATCAAATAAAAACAATGAATTGAGAAATAAAGAAGGGAAAATATCAGTCCTATATTAAAGAATTCTATGGCTTCCCATTTTAACATCCATCAGAGGAAGACTAAAAATTTAAGCATCTCCATGTGGGAATCCTTGGCCATCCCTATAGCTAATATTCCTTTCTCATTTCAGATACCTAAGGAGAAGGAAAATGTTGTGATCACCAATGCACTTTAGTAAAAGGATGATTAATTAGGTAAAGTCACAAATCCACCACCCTTATATGTGTCTCTTATTATAGGCAATCAATTGGTACAAAATTACATCATAGACTCCTGCAAAAGTAGTTCAATAATGACCAAATAAATAATAGATCAACATGGTCTTAAATACGAGTCTCTCTCGGATGGAATGGTGCAATTAGATGGGACCATGGTTGGGATCATTAGGTTTATAATAAATATAAGTCTTACACTACATGCATGCCCCAAATTATCAGTTCTGCAAGATGTTTTCATCATTGATGTACTTCATTATTTATTTCATGCCTTTCGCAGGACTTCACAACTAAGATTCACAGGTACCTATCCATGAATTGGTTGCATATGCTCTTCAGAACCAAATATGGTACCAAGGTCACTATAAGGTCTTAGAATATTTCCACATATAATATAGATCCTTATACACCCAACCCCATTAATGTAAATTGCACTATTTTTTATTAAGAAGATCATCTTGTACACACCAAAATTTGGCTCACTAGCTTCCAATTTTGCATTCATTTGCCCCTTATTCATCATTTTGCACACTCACACCCATGTTCCTATTAAAAATTCCATTTTCCTCCTAAATAAATATTATTTCCCTCAATTTCTATTTTCCTATCTTAATTCTATCTCATCACCTTAATTGCATCCCATCATTAATAGTTTCCATTATCACATTATTTCATCTCCCCTTATGCACCCTAATTACACTTATCACCCATAATCATATTAGTCATCCATAAACATATTTATTACCTTAATTACATCCCAAAATCTCCCATTTATCCTTTCTAGACTCATCACCTACCCCCATTTAATATTTCCAACCACCCTTGCCTTTATTAAATGCACTTCCACCCCATCCAACCATTATTTCCCATCCCTATGCAACTCAATATCTCTTCCAACTCACCAAATTAACTTCTAGCCCTAATCACCACCTAATGGGCCTCATCTCTTGAGTTTTACATCATCCATATAAACAAAATTAGAGGCTCCTTGCAATTGATGGTGACACTATTGGGAACCGATGAGCTTATATATACCATCACCCCCTTCCCATGAGGATGAAACTCTTGAGATTTGACCTCTAGTAAATTTTGGTAGCTTTATTTCCTTTTTAGTGAGATTCCACCAACCTCTAGAAGCCACTTTGGATCCTTTTTTACCATTTTGGAATATTTTGAGCTTGGAGATTGTTGGAAGACCTCTCTTGTTTTCATCATTTCTTCATCAACCAATTTTAGGTCTATTCATCATCTTATAGCTCTACAACCACATAAACACAAGGCTTTTTCTTCACATAGCTCATTTGGCACCCATCAACCCTTACCAAGACCTAAGTCAGCCTCGGTAGCTATCAATTATTCCTATTTTCCAATGACCCAATTTGTCACAGCTATTTTTGTGCATTATGTCCCTTCTACTATCAACATCTTTATCCTGTAACACCCAAATACTTCAATAGTTATGTTATTCTGATGGACATTTCTAGACCTCAATGTTTTGTCATAATCACCATCGACTTCCTCTGGTCACCGTCAACCTCTATCTAGTTTGCATTCTTTGTCTCAATTTATCATTGCATGTATTATCTGATCTCTTTTTAACATATCTCTAAAAATTTATATTCTAGTTATCTTCTGTATGTTACCTATTCCTTGTTTTCAATCAATTTTCTAAACAAGTGGGCTGACATCCTTCCTAGGAAGTTCATCGCTTCTTGGGACTAGCTTTGGTTAGGTATCTTACCATAAAAATATACTAATATTTTCTTGTGTAGCTATCCTTTATGTTGTGTAAGTCATCAAGCTCACTGTGGAAAGGATTTGTGCACGTCTTCCATCACCATCACTATCAAACATTAGAGGTAGCCTTAAACCCCCATCTTTGGAGTTTCTTATTTTCTAGCATATTATTTCATTAACTTGGAACATGAGAAGAAAACTTGTCAAACATTCTAGCACGCTTGGTGGGACCACCTACTCCTTTGGTAAGTTCCTTATTCATTTTCAATTCCTTTTCTATATTTTATTTTCCTATTTCCACTAACTCTGTAGGTCTGAGTTCTTCACTCGTGTGCTTGGGAATTTTCTTGATTTCTCAACAACATGTATGTAATTTGGAAAATGGAAAAGCATACCCATGTATTCCTCATTTGATTTTTTATTTTCTATTTCTTTCATCATTCTTCCCTTCCTTTGCTTGCTTGTCATAATCGAATGTCATATTTGGGTTTGGATCTAAAACAATTTTTTCATATTTTCTTGACCATATAGCTTAATTAGGTGGTAACACTTTACATTCACATTTTCTTTACACATAAGAAAACCACATGCATAATCTACACATCTAAAAAAATTATACCCAGGTGGAGTTATTGAGATTTCATCACCCCTTATGGAATCCACCATGGTATTCAGTCCATGTAATAAATTTCTTGAATATTGGTATATAGGATAAGTGCACGATACCCTTATCACTTTGGGTATGTGTAGTGTAGGGTTTAGCACCTATATAAGGCCATGTACCAATAGTCATCATAGATTTTGGCCTCACGTACCTTTAGGTATATCAAGGAATCCATCCTTAAACACACCTAAAACCATCCATAGATCGTACATTTATCTAGGTTCCCTTTGAGCCTCTTCCCTCTTCACATTATATAAATAAGCAAGATAAACAAAATTCTAATGCTTGACTTGTGTGTTGCATTAATAGTTTGCATAGGAATTTTATTGTTTACATCAAACCTATTGTTACTCGCTCCCAAGCTAATAGAATGGAGCAATCAATTGCTTTTAATGACATCCCCATATCTACAAACCCCTCAAAAAGACATCCACACTCACTCTTGTTTCTTTTACACATTTCATGACCTCATCTGTGGCCTCCCTATCCACTATTCTTATGGTTCCTCCTCATAGGGCTAATGTGGTTCAAGGAAATCCCCATATCGAGACCAAACCCTTTTTATACTATCACTCTATCCCTTATAGACCAACTTCACCTCCTTCCGCTACTTCCTCAGAGTACTTAGACCCCATTATCCCTCACGGATGTTTTAAATTTCAAGAACTCCTCGACACTAATCATGTCGCCTCCATTACTATATAGTTCAAAAATAGACAAACATCCTTGTTCATGGACCCACTCTTCAACAAATTTATAGTTATCCCCCACAATTTGAATCTACTCAAGTCTTCACCTCCCAACTCGTTGACTTTTCCCTTGGGGCTATGAATGAGATGACATTAGCCCAAAATGACATGTCCCTCATAAATCCTCTATCATGGTTCCCTAGACCCAACAATCCACATAATTAATGGTACCTATCCCACCTGATCTACCACGTATCAATACCACTGTGACCATCCCTACATCCTCCATTCCTATTCCCTCCTCATCTATCATTATCATAAACACTTCCTCCCAGAATCTTCAAGAATAAAACATACCTCTTCCACCACATGAGCAACAATTTTAAATCTTTGTGCCTCTTTTAACATCCCATGAACATTCGACATTTTTATCTCACAATATCCCCTTTCAAATTTGACTAAAAATAACCAACCTCCACTCTGAAGCATATTTCAACATATGATTTACAATCCATCCCTTTAAACATCCCAATAACCTCATGCACATACCAAAAATGAATCCAAAAATCTAATCCAATACCCATATCACTCAACAACAACCTTCATAATCTTACCCATCTAGCTACACCCCTTAACAACATCCTACTTTGCAACCCACCCAATCACAAACCTTTATTATGTTCCTTCCTATCAACCACCCACAAAATCCCATTATGCCCAACATTATAAATCTTACTCACAATCTAATCCTTCTACTTCCTACAATGCACAAAAACATCAATCGATTCCCATCCTTATACATCAAATGATCCTATGCTACCTTGGGCCCCAAAAGTACATTTACTTATGAATAAATTTATGAAAAATTTGTAACCCATCAAATCATCCATTCATGTTAAGCCATATCCTCCACATTGGGAGCTTCCAAAATTCTCTAAATTCCATAGTAAAGAAGATCCCCAATAACATCTCCATGCCTTTAGGCACTCATGCTACCTTATCACACATGATCAATATCTTATGCTTCATACCTTTCCCATATCATTTTCCAAGCCCATTCTAGACTTGTAAAATGGAATCCATTAACATTCCCTCTTTTCCTTCACACAACTTGCACAACTTTTCCTAGAACACTTCTCCATCAACATAGCATGGAAGATAAAAATCATTGACTTTTATGTAATTAAATAGTTTTAGGACAAATTAATTACCTATTTCATCACTAGGTGGCATGAGATTATTAACCAACTATCCTTCTCACTACCTCAAAACGAATTGATTGATCTCTTTTCTATTTCATGTGCTAAGTAAATTTCATCTACAATTAAAATTAAGTCCTTCTAAACCTTTGAGGAAGCTTTTACTATGGATCACAAGCTATAACTATGTTCCATTGAGAAAGGACATGTTAAACTTCTCTTTAATAAACCCAAGACTGAGTTCACAAAACCATTCACCCATAATGAAAAATACAAGAATGTGGAAAACACGATTTTTTCAAAACTCCTCCAAATCCACTTCTCACACTAATCCTCCAAAAAGATCACCTTGACCATCCATCAACTATACTCTTCTTGAGAATCATATATATCCATCTTTTATAATCTCATGGTTGTAGACCTTATAAAACTTACTCCCATCCACCATATTGATGACTCACATCCTAAACGCACATGTTATCATGAGGATCATTACTGAAAATATCATCAAGTTTGTGGCCATAAAATAGAGAAATGTCGTGACTTTAATTATGTACTTTGCAACATCTTATCAATCATGAAGACCTCCATTAGACAATCTAAATGCTCCCCATAATCAACTAGTGGATTTTTTAAACAACAATTTCTGAATCATCTATAGAGAAACCAAGCCAACCCTCCTACATCTCAATCGCTTGATGCCCATGTAATCAACACCTTAAGTCAAGATTCAACATCTACACCCACATCTAATTCTACACCTACATCTACATCCACTTCTACACCCAGATTTATATCCACATTTATACCCGCATATATAACCACATCTATACCATCATCTACACCCACATCTTCCTCCACATCTACATCCACATCCACATACACATCCACATCCACATCCACATCCACATCATCTCTTGGAACCTCTACCAAAAAACATCCCCCTCAATTACATCATGAGTAATGTCTCAATCTCGTCCTTACCTCAAAAAAATACAACAAATCTTATACTAACACTTCTAAAATTTACAAAATGCACAATCCCTTCTGATTCTACCAATGGTGCTACTCAAGAATCATATCCATCCTCAACCACCACATCTATAAGAAAACCCACATCTAAACCATCTAGTTCCAATTATAAAGATGACTCCATTGTCAAAATAGTTGTTATTCCTAGCAAAGGTAAAAATTCATAACAAACATCCAAAAGCCCTGACACCCCAATCCAAAGATCCATTTCTCATCCACACAAGAAATTAAAGCTTCCCCCTATAAAAACCCATGAATCCAAACTACCCAATATCTAACCATCCATCTTAGAACCTCCGCCATCCATTTTAGGATTGTATCCTCCATCTATGTCTCCCATCACCACCAAAATTATAAAATCCTTTTTCTAAGTATAAATACTGAGTCTAAGGTCCCTAAAAAATACCATAAGAATGAGGCACCTCTTTTGCCTTCACCTTCCCCTCCTAAACCAAATCAATCCAAAATCCACAATACTTCTTCCCCCAAAACCACTATTGGGTCTTACTCCGAAATCCTCCATTAACTTTTCTAAGCATCCATATTACGTTTCCCTCCATCGAGTCATTTGAATCACATGTGTGGAAGACCACTTGGTTTGATTACAATGTCGATTGCACGACTATCATCATGTCCCTAGGAAAATAAAAAAAGCAACACAAGGCCCTCCAAATACTTATCAACAACCTCACATAAGAGGATGATCTTCTCATCGAGGAAGTCCACCCCCTTCCATCAACTAGTTCATCTACACCCAAGCACAACCCAAAACCAAATTTGTAGCTTCCAAGGCCTTTAAATTTGGCCCTACATCCACACCTTTAGTCACAATCCCACCACCAAATTCTAACCCTTATAAAGAGGGCCCCCCTTACCTAAATTCCATTCATGTTACCACTAGTACTCACCCCCATGAATCTCAGCCATCCACCCAACAAAAACCAAGAGTTATCATTTATGCTCCTCCTAAAGAACCTATTTCACCTCCCTCTTCATCCAGGGCTAAGGTATCTTTTCTATCCTCTTCATGAGCTGAAATGCCTATTGTGATAGAAAAATAATCGTGAAACAAATGCATCAGGATCTTATCAAAATCTTCCTTTATGAGCTTATCCAAATCTCCCGTCACCATCAACAGGATCTCATTGAAGCTTTACAACAAATTCCAATCACAATCGATGAAACCTAACCAACGGGATCCTCGTTAGAGATCTTACAGCTTCTTCCACTATTTCCTTCAATGATTCTGAGATCCCCAAGATTCTACCCGAAGATCATGACCTTCCCCTCTTTATCACCATTTGTATCAATGACACCTTCATTAAATGATCCATGATTGATAACGGTGCTAACATTAACATTATTTCATCCCACACACTCAATCAACTCAATCTTCCTAACACTATTTTCACCTAATCATCCACGATACTTCAAGGATTTAACGAAACTATTTCCATTACATTAAGAATGGTCATCATTCCTATCCACATTGGTGATAAACTCCTTCATGAACTCTTATACATCATAGAAGGAGAGTTATAATACAACATCTTGCTTGGACACCTATGGATCCTTGTTATGTGATGTGTCCCATCCACTCTTCATTGTTGTCTTAAGTATGAACAAGAGGGGGAAATCCACACACTCCTCATCAATATCCCTCCTTTCAAAGTATGTCACATGACCTACAAGACAAACAACATGCTCATCCCCAAGAAAGACTAATCTTCTAAAGATTCCACTTGTTCATCTCTACTGCATCTAAGTTGCCCAATGAAAAATGCTTCACACCATTACGAATTGTATCTCCTTGGGGAGTATCATCTCCTTGCTCTTGATTCTCTCCCATGCTAAATCAATTTTTTAGACTCGACAAAGCTCCCATGTATAAATTTAACATTAGGGATATTATTTCCTTCAGCTCGCCTTACATGAAAACCAATATTGTCTACAGTGGCATTGATCACCCTTATTCCCATACTGATAATTGACCCTATACAAAGCCATACACTAATGGATTGGATTTCCTTTATTAAAATTCTTTCACCTACACCTATCTCCACTGCTGTGTGTGGAAGGGGTCTGATATGGGACACTATGAACAAGGTATACATTATATTTTCCTTAATCAATCCTGTGAACCCCGTGAGATGTAGCTTGAAAACACTTCTTCTACATCCCTTATGAACAGAAATCCATCATCCCCTTCCTCATACAATGATCCCATGGACATAGATGACACCGTGTCACTTCCCCATAACTTTTTTTTTAATCTCTATTATCACTTTAGGACTGGTCACCTATTGTGATGAAGGTGAAACTAGGTCCCTTCATCTTAAATTCCCAAATATTGTAGAGGATGATTCCAATGAAATTGATATTCTTCAATTCCACAATGATGACTCTATCCTTTTCTTATATGGGGACAAAATATTCTCATCTTCATAAGGCCTTACCTCTTGACACATCCACCCTTCTTAACAAATCCACCATCAATATAAACATAGGGACTTCACAAGAGCCCCACATCCTCAAATTAAGCCAATCTCTTGATCCATGAGAGTTAGAATCCTTCATTTCTTATCCTCCCTCAATGGAAAACCTGAAAAGGAACATTTAAATACATTTCACCGATGCCCTTTTTATTGTTAAAGCACCTACTGATGTGCCATTATTTTCATTAATGATCTTTTTTCATCATTAACCTTATCCATTTCTATCACAATGATTCGAGAATTATGTGGGATTCCTTCACTATCCTATCTATGACCTTGAATATGAGCACCACATATGTGATCATACTATATTCCTTATGCACAAGTTCCTCCTTATAGGTGGGAACCCCTGCCATCATTAAATTCATCTCCTTTTTATCTACCTACTGGAACAATGCTAAGGGTCCACAGTGTAGCTTGTAGAAATTACTTCCCTCCCCAAGTGGTCTACTAGGCTATCGTTAGCTCAACCATAAAATAAAAATTATGGATGCTCATACGAACTATTCCCTTGAAGGAAACCATCAAATCAAAGCTATATTATCCAAAATATAGACTACTTCCTTGAAGGATAACTTTTCAAATAAATTTAATATTTTCAAAAGTATAGACTAATCCCTCAAATGAAAAAAATTACATATTTTATCCTATCATCTCAAATCAAAAATCTAAAAATCCAAATCAAAAATCCATAATTGTAGAATACTCCCTTGAAGGAAGACTACTTTATTATATCATGGCAAAAAGGCTTCCCGTATTGTGAACCTTCAAAATATCAAAATAAAAATTCATCCATCCAAAAAATGCATCTTAGTAAAGCTCCCCACATCGATCATCTTTCCCATCAAAAAGAAAACTTTTACATTGATAATTTTGCGTAATAATGATAAAATATGGGGCATACACCTAGGAAAACCACCTAAGGTGAAACTATTTCCCTCATACAAACTACACATAAACCCATTGTCATGTCTATATTAGTTATATAAACACACCTTCCATCTTTCCCTCACGATATTGCATGTGACTAACTATCATTAGTTGTGTGTTAACATCTTCCATACGGCTGTAAGTGTATTGATTTTTTCATGTTCCTTATCACGTTTTACCTCTAATCTAGTCCCAAAGAATCTATCCTACGTGCACTCCTTACTATGATGAAAGTGTACTTCCTATATTTAGATCACCCTAACAAGTTCATGTTCTATTTATTTGTTATCTCTGAATCACATTACCCTATGGTTTGCACAAGTGTGTGTGCTTGAGCTCACGATGTGACTAGATAATATGGGTACTATCTCCAAGTTATGGGACTTTCTACTTGAGATAGACCTCTAGAGAAAGCTGGTTCTTGCTCCTAAACTACCTACCACAATCTACTCTAATACAGGAAAAAACTATCTTGTCCTAATCTAACTTTCCAAGGGACCAAGGAGAGAGAGTGCATGAAAACAAAGCCTACACTAAAGTGGTGATACACCAAAAAGGAGGGTGTGAGAATAATCTTCCAATGTGTGAAAAGTATAAGCAAAGTGCATACTAGAAGGGGTGATAACAGTTCTCCATAGTCTAGAAAATGCATTCACAACAATATTTCATACATACACAATGATAATGAATCCCTACAAGATCATAAGATAGACACAATATATTTGCATGAGGTTGAAGAGGCAAGAAGAATGAAAACAAACACAATAGGGGAAGAGGCATCCAAAAACTCGTATTTATTGCTTCATGATATGCACTTTGCTTCAATCATTGCAAAATAAGGGCCTGCAACACATTGGCTTCACAAAATAATTTGTGAGTTTTTCTACTAAAAACTATCCCCCTTTACAATGAGCCCAACACTCTAATTTATAGGAATTTTTGGAGAGAGAGAGAGAGAGAGAGAGAGAGAGAGAGAGAAATGAGAATCCCAAAATCTATCTTCCCACCACTTGCAAGAGGTAATAAATAAAGTGAAATGATGGTTTGTTTCTTGCAAAAGGTTCCCCATATTGTCCCATAACTTGTAGTAGTGAGAAATGTCTACCCATGCTTCATTGAATGCATCCCAACTACTAAATAAAACATTGTTATGAATTGGGCACGTTTTCTTCAAACTCACCATATATTCCTCATAAAATTCCATATTTATTGATTTTTGTGCATCGGGATTGGAACCAAAATTCCAACGGTACCAATTTTGTGTATTTTCGTTGAGAAATGTAAAAGATATGGCAATCTGAGTGTAGACAGTTGTTTTGGGTCTACCAGGCATTTCTGTCATTTAACGGGACTAGGCATTTAATTTATTAGAGCTGGAGATGTTTCCTTTATTTTCATATACCTACCCTCATTAAAAATAAGAAAGGACCATTTGAAAATGGAGCTCTGGGTCAAAAGTTATGACCATTTGAAGTTCAAAGGTTAGGAATTAACTTTTCCTTTATTATGCGACTATTGCGGGTTTTCGGGGAACTCATGTCCCACGCATACTCGAATGGTCTAGGCCTCCTTTCTTTGCATCACCCAATTTGGGATTTCCTGTCCCAACTATCCCGCTATTGACTAGACCGTTGGGGCCGTTGACCTCCACTTTTACCGCATCCCATTGCTTGGCCCTTTGTGCGGTGATTTTTCCTTTTCGTGTCCGTGCGTCCCCCGATGTCCCAACCGTCCCGTGGACCTCTCGGACAAAAAAATTATGCCTCTTTTTCATGTCTCTTCCCTTTTCATTTTGGCAATATTACAATGATACGGGTCCTTCAAAAGAGTTTGCAAGAATCGAATCGGAAATGAGGCACCACAAAGTATTTGCACTCCAACTGAGAATCGTGAGAGCTCCAATGATAGTAAGGAAAAAATTGATTAGTAATGGAAGAACTTTCTCAACAGAAACAAAGCTTGCATAGAGGAAAGACAGCGGAGTGTCTTGGCATGCTCATAAATAAATAGAAAAGGGGTACATATAGGGTGCTGAGTAACCCTAGTGCATGACACACATGAAACCCTAAACCTAACCCTAAACCTAACCCATGTGAGATGACCCTCCAACATGAGAGGAGGACACATAGGATAACTCACACTAACACCCCCCCTTCATCAAAGCTAGGGTAGCGGCTGTGATGAGTCAGACGGAAGAGAAAGACACTCCTAAACAACTAAGAAAGATGTGCTAATGGGGCCCGGTAACTAAAGGCCTGATAAGGTGCCCATATACAAACACAATCTTCCTAGAAGAAGAAGAAGAAGAAAAGAAGGACTAAATAGCCCTAAGAAGATGGGTAGCTGCAGAAGACCTCACCCCAAGAAGAGACCGTAAGTGAAGAAACTTCATCTCAGTGAAAGGCTTGGTGAATAAGTCTGCAATCTGATCAATTGTTTGAATGTACTGAATGTCGATGATACCATCATGAATAAGCTCCCGTATGAAGTGCATATGGATCTCAATGTGCTTCGTCCGCTGATGTTGAACTGGATTTATAAAAATAGAGATAGTGCTCATGTTATCACAGTAGATAATGGTAGGCCGCCGAAAGTGGATGCCAAACTCTGTCAGAATACCCTGTAGCCAAATAACTTTTGTGGCAGCATTGACTGCTCCTCTGTATTCTTCCTCTATAGATGATATTGCAATTGCATTTTTCTTCTTGCTAGACCAACTAATAGGACCCAAACCAAGAGAGAAACTATAGCCAAAAGTAGATTTTTGATGATCTAAGTCACCGGCCCAATCAGAATCTGTGAACCCAATCAAGTCAATATCAACCCCTCCATGATAGTGTATGCCATCAGCATAAGTGCCACAAACATAATGAAGGATCCATTTATTTTCTTTCCAATGCAGCTCATGTGGCTCTGCATGAATCTGGACATGATCCCAACAACATATGATAAATCGGTCAAGTGTGAGTCAAGTAGATCAAGCTCCTAACTAACTTCACGAGTAAAGAGTACCATCAACCAAGGGAGTAGAGCAATCTGAAACCAACTTAACCCCAAAAAGAAAAGGCGTAGGAGAAGACTTGCAATCAGACATCTAAAACTGAGCTAGTAAATCAAGAGCATACTTAGGTTGTGAAATCAAGATTCTGAGTCAGATTGTGAAATCTAGATCCCAAGGAAGTAATGAAGCAAACCTAAGTCAGTTATGGAAAACTTGTTGGCTAAGGAAATCTTCACAGAATCAATAATAGAGGAAGAGCTTCCTGTGATCAACAAGTCATCAACATATAGAACTAGACCGATTATGGAGTCATCTTGTTGTAGAATATAAACATTTGGATTAGAGTGACACCTAGTAAACCTGATGTAAGTAAGGAGTCCATCTTGGCATACCAAGCCCGAGGGGCTTATTTAAGGCCATAAAGAGACTTCTTTAACTTACAAACGAGGAGGAATCTTGGACATAACTTGGAGGTTGTTCCATATATATCTCTTCCTCTAGGTCACCGTGAAGGAAGGCACTCTTAACGTTCATTTGATGGACTTTCCATTTGTTTGTTGTGGAAATCGCTAGGGTCGGTCAAATAGAAGTCATCTTCTGGCAACCGAGCAAAGGTTTCTATATAATCAACCCCAGGATATATGGGAGAAAACCTTAGCTACTAATCACGCTTTAAAATTTTTGACGTTTCCATCTACTCCATACTTTGTTCTGAACACCCACTTACACCAAATGATTTTTCTTCCTTTTGGAAGAGTGGTGAGATCCTAAGTATCGTTCTTCATGAGAGAGGAATACTCCTCATCCATGGCAGAATCCCACTCAGGAATACTATAAGCCTCCCGGAAAGACTATGGATTAGAAGCAGAGGTGAAGAAAGAGTGGGGTCCAATGAAATCTGAGTGAGTACGTCTCATATCTGAAGTATCTCCAACTAAATCTCCAGCACTTTGCAAATTTTTCCTGGCCCAAAGGGGACCAGGAGGATCAAGCTCAGAGTTAGAAGATTCTTCACTTGAGTGAGAAGGGACATAGTCCTCATCATCACTACTATTAGAATCAGAAGACTCAAAGGTTTGATGGTCGGGAGGATCCGGAAGAGGAGCATGCTCAACAGTATCATCATCTGATGAGTCAGAATTTGAATCAGCGAGCTGAAGAACCTCTATAGGTGGAGAAGTAGAAGTCGAAGAAGACTCATCGAACTTAAAACTTCTCTCAATATATAGCTCATGAGAAGTAGAATTCATCAATCGATATCCCTTCACACCATCAGGATACCCTACAAAGATACAAGGTTTGGATTGTGGTTCCAAGGCCTTGCATTTCTTCTTGGGAATCCAAGCCATAGCCTTGGATCTGAAGACTCGAAAGTGCTCAACATCAGGCTTGCATCCAAACTAGGCTTCAAAGGGTGTCATCCCTCTTACTACCTTGTGTGGAACATGGTTCTGAATGTAATTTGCACAATTCACTACTTCGCCCAATACTGTGGAGGAAGAGACTTTGAGTGAATCATACAAGTGGCCATCTCCTTCAGATTATGGTTCTTTCTTTTTGTGACTCCATTCTGCGAAGGCTATAAGCAACTGTATGTTGCAAAGAGATCCCTTTAGAAGTACAAAAATCCATGAACCTATTGTTTACATATTCACCTCCATTTTCGGTTCGGAGAACCTTGATAGACCATTCCACCTATTTCTCAGCAAGAGCCTTAAAGTCCTGAAAATGTTCAAAGACTTTAGACTTAAGCTTAAGAAAATATACCCAAGTATATCGTGAATAGTCATCAATGAAGGTTAGCACATAAAGAGCTCTAGTAAACGAAGGAGAAGGAAATGGACCAAAAACATTGCTTGTGAACAAGATCCAAGGGACGAGTGGCTCTCCAGGCTTTTCCTTTGTCAAAGTTCTTTTCAGGATGCTTTCCAAGGGTACAACCCTCACAAAGACCCTTAGAAAACTTGACGCAAGGCAACCCGTTGACCATTTCGTTTTGACTCAATTGTTCAAGGTAGCGATAGTTTAGATGTCCAAAATGCTCATGCCATAGCTTACTAACCTCATTTGCATGAGTGAGCAAGGCAGTGGGCATAGAATTAGAAGTAAAGTGGGAGAAGGTGTACAACCATGAATGGTGATCTGCCTTTCCCTCAGCCACTTTGTAGTGTCATTGTTAAGCTCACAAATAATCACCGAGTTAGGACCAAATTCCACTCGCATTTCTTCACCAAGGTGAGTAATTTGGTAAACTAATAGGAGATTGGTAGAGAGATCATGAACACTCAACACTTGGTTAAATGTTCCCCCATCCATCTCTACCGATCCACTACCGGAAACCGACATTGTCGTGTCATTACCCATCGTGATTTGGGACATTCCACAAGGTTCGATGTTGGAAAACTCAACATGTGAAGAACCCATGTGGTGTGAGGCACCGGAATCTATAATCCATGTTGATGAAGGAGTAACTTTGGCTACAAGGGCCTTTCCTTTCTTCTTATCAATTCTAGCACCTTTTGCAGTAGAAGACTCGGCCTTCGAGCACTTTGTTTTATTGATTCAAGAACACTTATTTTATTTTTCTCAAGTAAATGAGATAAGTGATCAATCTATTTCTTAAAACAATGTTGGTCGTCATGACTAGTATTCTTGCAATAGGAACACAAATACTTTCTTTTTGCACTCTAGGCTCATAAGTCAAAGTGTTTGTGTCATTTTTAGGTTTGATCTTGGTTTCTTTCTTAGGTTGACCCTTAGTTTCTTTCTTCTTTTCAGTCATCTTTCCCTTGCTAGTACTTGCTACAAGGGCATGTGACTTGGACTTGAGAGACCCCATTTCAATGAGTTTGTCTTGTTCTCGAATGAGTTTGGACGAAAACGGTCAAAGGAGGGCATCATCCAAGTATCACCCAAAGCAGCTTTGGTAGCGATTGACACGAAGACGAAGGCGAATATTTCGGGACCTAGATTAGAGAGAATCGACAAGATCAATGCGAATCTTTCTTGTCTACTTGACATCCTTTTAACAATAATCTAATGTGGAAAATTTTTGAGAAGAAGGCTTGTAGGTTTTCAAATTCAATTGAAGTGCATCCATAGTGAGAGAGAGAAAGAAATGCGAAAAGAAACACAACCACCGGGACAATAACAACCCCCTTGCTTTTGGCACTTTATAGTTGAGTATGTTGATTACAATTAGGTCCGTGCGTGCGGTTTGAAACACTTGGTAACTCGTCTTGCAATTAGCGTAATAACGCGTAAGAGAGGAGACCACAATAGTGTTTCGTGGAACACAACAAAATAGGAACACCGTAAACAAGCACAAGCAAAATATGAAAGGAGGTGAAAGCCAACCACGGTGGTGAGAAAAAGCATCACACATCGCACGAAAAGAATCCCTTTGTCGTAAGACTGTGGCGGACACGCTCATAAGTCCACAAAAAAGGAATGGAATAAAGCTCAAAAGAATGAGCTGAATTAAGTAACACAAAGACACCCCGCAGAATGCGGCACTTTATAAAATTAGTGTGTTTACAAAGCTAATGATCCCATCATCTAGAGTGCAAAAAAACATGCAACTTTGACTAAATAAGTGCTCAAAACCGAGCAACGAGTCAAAATTTATAGCAAAAACCAATTCCCACAATTTGATGAGAAAAAGCCAATAAGCCTGCAAACGGATTAAAAAGTGCCCTAAATGCATGCAAAGGGTGTCGTATGTATGCTCATTGGAAATGACACGGAATTTGAGATAGGGTTTGTTTGTATTACGAGGGGGATTAGCCACCTGCCAATCCCAGACCTCACCCTTCGTCTTCGGCACTCGACGGAAGGTTAAAAAGACAACAAGCCAAAGGCCAAATTATAATGCCAAAATAAATATTGCTTAAATAATGTGAAATTAATAATAAGATAGATTAAATCTAATTAATTTCAAGGAATAATTAAGATCTAAAAAGGATTAGAATTTTAATTTAGATCTTTTAAATATTTGAAGAAACTTCTAATTAAAAACAAATTTCTAATTTGATTTTAGAAACTTGAACATATATTAAAGAAACAAGATGAACTTAGAAAACTTTAAAAAACTTACTAAAAAAGTTGATTTGTTTAAAAAAAAAAATGAGCATGAAAAAATGCGGTCGTTTTTGTTAAAAAGCAAGGATTTTTGAGATAAAAAAGAAGGAAGGTAAAAGAAACTTACCAACCAACTATACCTTAGGAAAAAGACACTGAAAAATGCACCATCTTGGAGAGTATTCGGCCACTGCGAATGAAGTTGCAGGTTACAAGGCAGGCCGTGCCAAAAAAGGCTGTGTTTTAGCTTTAATTTACCAAAAAACTTTGAGAAAAACTGTTTCCACGTTTGACCAGGCCGCGTGGGAGAGATAAGATGCACAGCCGCATGGGAGAAGCACAAAAAACACAGTGATTAGGGTTTTCAAGCCATTTTTGGTGTGGGTGATGTGTGGGCATGGTAGATCCGAGTTTATAGGTGCCTCATAGTAGAAACAAATGTTGAAACAAATAAAAATCCGTGTGAGCAACCCCTTTAAACCAAAAAAAATGCCAAAACAATAAAAAACGCCTAGAAGGTTCAAGAAAATGCCTCGAACAATCCAAAAATGCCCGGAATGAAGAAAAATGCAGGCCATGCGTGAATGAACAAGTGATAGCAAGTTTGAATAGTCCAAAAGAGTCGAGAGGGACAATAGTTCGCTAATGAGCAACCACGATCAAGAACCCAAGGATCCTGCAACCACATATAACATGCACAAGAAAAAACACTAAAAAAACTTTCTGAGAAATCTTGTTAGAGATATTAGCAAGATAATTTCCAGAAAATAGTGATCAAAAGACTTGCATGCAGAGTAAAATAACAAAACCAAGTAAGAGTAATCACAACAAAAACAAATCGAGTGCACGTTTACCCGATCTTTACTCTGATACCATGAAAAGAGTTTGCAAGAATCGAATCGGAAACGAGGCACCATGAAGTAGTTGCACTCCAATGGAATCGTGAAAGCTCCAACGATAGCAAGGAAAAAATTGATTAGTAATGGAAGAACTTGCTCAATAGAAACAAAGCTTGCATAGAGGAAAGACAACGGAGTGTCTTGACATGCTCATAAATGAATAGAAAAGGGGTACATATAGGGTGCTGAGTAACCCTAGTGCATGACACATATGAAACCCTAAACCTAACCCTAAACCTAACCCATGTGAGATGACCCTCCAACATGAGAGGAGGACACATAGGATAACTCACACTAACAGCTTTGACTATCTTGATGTCCTACTTGAGATTGCTTGGGACAATTTTGTCCAATTTTTCCGCTTTACAAAGGTTGCGGCTATTTTTGGTTTTTAGGTCCCGAATGTCCCGATGTCCCATGGACCGCATGGGACAAAAACTTTTGCAAAACCCACAATACACCAAAACAAGCCATTTTTGGATTTTTTCAAAATTTTCTAACTCCTTGAATTTTTCCTTGGATAGGGAAGTTAAAGAAGAGCCAAAGGGATCCCCAAAACCTGATTTTGGGCCTTGAACCATTTATACTTGCTCCAAAGATGAGGAAATCATGCGGTTTATCCAAATTTATCTCGAGGGGTGAATTTGGGATAAAACATACCCCTCAATCTAACCATCTGTTTAGTTTGATCATATTTCACTCACCCACATTGAACATGGATTCCCATTCTGATCTATGTTCTAATCTATCACATATATGTTTGCAAAACACATCGATATTTAAATCTAAACAAAATCCACATATCCATTTTATGTTAAATCTAAGCCTATATCCATCACATCATCTTCTTACACACATTCATAATCTAATAAATATAACCTAACCCCGATCCATGTACTGCTTCTACCCACGAGACCATCTCACATCAAATCTATACATCTAATTTATACATTCAAAATTGAAAAATCTACTCATATCTATTTCATCCATCTAAACATAGTTCATAACAACATCTCATCTCATATCCAATCCAATTAACACATCTATGTCTAGACCAAATCAACACAATATCTAATCTAAATATGTCACATCGTAAATCCATCACATCATTTTCATATCTAGTCTAACATCTAAATCCATCACATCAATTCTACATCTAATCCAATCCACACATCATCTCTATATAAAATAATCAATACATCACATCAATACCTAAATCAACATATATATCCATTAAATCATTTTAACACAATCATCATCCATTTTACATCAAGACTTCGGACTTGTGTGTCACCTATAACACACCATTCCTTTCTCAGTACGAGTTTATTTTGATATTTTTACCTATCTACCTATTTTGTAACACATCCTTCCTCATATCCAGACACCCACTCTGTGGCCATCTCCGTGTTACCTCTCGAGGCACTATATCTCACTTAAAGCATACCTTTGTGGCCATTTTCTATTTTTGTCCAACCGAACACATAATTTGTCATTTCCTCATATTTGAAGGACATCGCATACTCTTTTTCCCCACTTTATTGCCCAACATTCTGTTAGACCATTGTCTTGACCATACTCACATTTTGCACATAATTTTGATGTATGCCTTTGACCCATTGGTCTCATGGCTTGCACATCCATATGAACGGATTCCCATTGGATTCCCTCTATACTGTAGTTATCTTTTACAACTCACGGGTCCATAGGAAATTAACATTACCTTCATTGAGGCCGTGCTATGTTCCCTACCAATGTGTTTCTAGGATTAATTCCATATTTATTTTAGTTTATCCCATCCTTCTTGCAATGGTCATATCAGTCTCCACTTGGGGCATCTTTTCTCATCTTTCCACCCTTTCCTCCCTTCCTCCATCTATCTCTGTCAACCTAGTAATTGATTTTCTTTGTGTCATCGATCCCTAGTTTGAGGGGGAGCACCTCAACCATCTTCTATCACTTCTAGTTTTTATCTCGTGGCTTGCTTAACACAAACCACTTGACAAAAAGGGCAAATATAGACACCAAAATTTGGTTCACTAGCCCCCATTCCACGTTCTCTCTCCCCTTCATCATCATTGTGCACACTTGCACCCATGTCCCTATTTAAAATCCCATTTTCCTCTTAAATTAAATTAATTTTCCTCAAATTCCCTTTTCCTATCTTTATTCTATCTCAAAACTTTGATCCCATCCCATCATTAATAGTTTCCATTATATGATTATTTCATCTCCTTTATTCACCCTAATTACATTTATCACCCATAATCATATTAGTCATCCCCAAACATATTTATTACCTTAATTACATCCTAAAACCTCCCATTTTTCCTTTCTAGACTCATCACATATCCCCATTTAATATTTCCAACCACCCTTGCCTTTATAAAATACACTTCCTCCCATCTAACCACTATTTCCCATCCCTATGGAACTCACTATCTCTTCCAACTCACCAAATTAATTTCTAGCCCTAATCACCACCTAATTGGTTAGCATCTCTCAAGTTTTAAATTATCCACATAAGAAAAATCAGTGAATCCCCATAATTTATGTCGACCCTATCGGGTGCCGACAACTCTATATATACACCATCACCCCCCTTCCCAAGAGGATGACAATCTTTAGACCCAACCTTTAGAGAATTTTTGTAGGTTTATTTTCTTATTGTGCACTACCACCAACCTCTTGAAGCCACTTTGGAGCCTTTGAGTACCATTTTGGAATGCTTAGAGCTTATATATTGTTGGAAGAGATCTCTTATTTTGTCACTTCTTCATAAGCCATTTACAGTCCATTAGTCATTTTGGAGCTCAAACCACATCAGCGAATTTTTTTCTTCACAAAGCTCATTTGATACCCATCAAGCCTCACCAAGGCCCAAGTCAGCCTCAATCATTATCGATTATTCCAAGTTACTGTTGACCCAATCTACCTTATCTATTTTTCTACATTCTATCCCTTCTACTATCGGTCTCTCTATCCCTACAACACTAAGATACTTCAATCTATGTGTTATTCCTGACAGAAATCTAAGGACCTCACTTTTCTATTGAACATTCACCATCGACTGCCTCTAGTCACCATTGAACTCTGTCTCGATTCACATTATTTATCTTAATTTATCATTGCATGCATTATCTCGATATTTATGTACCATATCTCTAAAAATTTATTTTTTGATGGTCTTTTGTATATTACCTATTCTTTGTTTTCAATCAATTTTCTAAACAATTGGGATGACATCCTTCCTAGGAAGTTCATCACTTCTCGAGACTAGATTTAGTCGGAAAATCACCATAAAAATCTACTAATCTTCTCTTGTTTAGATATAATTTGTGTTTTTAGGTCATCAAGTTCATTCATGAAGAAAGGATTTGTGTGCCACTATTCCATCATCATCAGTATCAAACATTGGAGGTAGCCTTAAAACCTACCATTTTTGGAATTTCTTGTTTTGTAGCATGTTATTTTATTAACTTGGAATAAGAAAAAAAAACTTGTCAAACACCTCTAAGCATACAAGAGGAAAATACTCAGATTAAGGGTATCCCAAATTCATTTATTAATGAATGGAGAAATGAGTGTCATGGTTTTGACCCATATAAACAAGTTGTATGTAGGAAAAATTCACCTCATCATGGAATTATGAAGCTGAATATGAACACAAAATTGTCCTTTGGAAAATGTTTTTGATGGTTCAAGAAGTAGGCAAGGATCAAGAGGAGGTGTAATGATCCTATATAAGGTCTAAAAAATAGGTGGAGTATGAATATCTCATACAAAGTCTTTAGTGGAAAAAATGAATAAAATCAAACAATTACAGACCTTTGGGGATAGTGAGATGACTATTAATCAATTCGAGTTCTAAATGTAACCAAGATTCATTAACTTAGAGCTTACAAGCACATGGTATGGGACCTCATAGAGGATTTTGAAGCTTTCAATATCCATGTCATACCAAGGGAATAAAATAAACAAGCACATAGACTCAACGACTTGGGAACAAGATTTTATGTTGCTGAAGAGGTGAAAAAGAACAAGGAACAAACACACATCAAAGTGATAGTGAGGCCCGCGCTACCCAATAATGATATCAATTGGAAAATATTTGAGAATGACCAATAGATCATCAAATTCATGCAAGAAGAAGATGAGTTTTTTTACAAGGAACCGTACAAGTCAAAGAAAAAATATGGGGAACAAATTGTCCAGATAAGGTCAAACAAGTTCTCCCAAGGATTAGACACCTTAAAATAAATTTTTATCCCAGTTGACCAAATGAGAAAAGAAAATGTAAATGATAGCTAAAGAAGAGGACTATGAACATATTTTAGTTGGCTAGAATAAGCTACTCAAAATTTTCAAGGTATGTACTCCTCAAGAAAAGTGTGCTTTTGTGGAACTTTGTTAAGAATTTTCTGATGTCCTTGCATAAACTATGTATATCTTTGGGGTTTTGATTCTAATTTTGCACAAAACACTATTGAATTACATCTCACAAATAAGCCTATCGTAGAAAAAAAGACATGTCGACCCATGAATCGAGCCACTCATGAAGAGGAAACCGAATAAGTCGATTCAATAAAAAATTATATTCTCTTTCAAACATTCAACATGGGTTTCAAACTTGGTCCTAATATGGAAAATAAATGGATAAATCATGATGTGTGTTGATTTCAGAGACCTAAACAGAGCATATTTGAAAGATCACTATCTACTACCTTGCATGGATAAAATTCTTCAAATTGTTGTAAGATCGAAATATTTTCCTTCTTGGATGGATATTCGTGGATTCAATAAAATCATGGTGAAGGATGAATACCAATTCAAGACCACTTTCACCATAAAATGGGGAACCTATGCATACAAGAAAATGCCTTTTGGTATTTATAATGATGGAGAAACCTTTAAAAGAGCTATGGAATTAGAGGGATTGGTCAACAACATTGTTCTTGTGTATTTGGATGATATCATAATATTATAAAAATGTAGGAGACCATTTATTTCACCTTAGGAAAGTATTTGAAAGATGTAAACAATTTGGGCTCTCTCTCAATCCCAAAATGCATTTTCCTAGTATATGAAGGAAATATTTTAGGCCATGTTTTCTCCAAACAATGGATTGTAATAGACCCCAAAAGGGTCAATTCTATTCTTTCTCTCATTGATAAGCCATAAGAATGCATTGTAAAGTTTCTCAGGAAGGATTAACTTTATTAGATGGTTTATTCAAAAATTTACAAATCGTGTTAAGTTCGATAAAATCCATGTTGAGAAAGAATTTGGTATTTAAGTGGACAACGAAAGGTAAAATTATCTTTGACGCTATTAAGAAAGAAATTATATAGGCCCCAAATCTCATCAACTCAGATTTTAATAAGGAATTCACCTTTTATGCCTTTGGAGGAACATATACAATATCTCCATGCTAGTGCTAACAAAAGAAGGATAAAAAAATCTGATTGCATTCTTCACCATAAGATTCAAGATTATGAAGTGAGATATTATTTCATTAAGAAACATTCCCTTGTTATTATAAGGAGTATGATGAAATTTTTATATTTTTATCTAATAATAAGATTCACCTCATGGTATCTCATTCTGGGGTAAAATATGTTCTTTTAAAAACTAATTTAAATGAAAAAGAGCTAGTTGGATAGCCGAGTCATAGAGTATGATATTAATATCAAGGTGAATAAAATCTCTAAAGGAAGAGGATTATGTGAAAAAATGACTTCAAAATTGTAAAATGAATAGGAGATCACTTTAGTGATCCACCATGGTCAAGAAGGATCTGTAGATACTCTACATATACATTGTTGGACCCACAACATAACACATTTTATCCAGATAGGTTGTAGTATCTAATCATTGATTGCCTTGATATACATTCCCAAATGTGATGATGTATCATCCAGTTTATCCTAGAAGCTCACCCAAGGCACACGTAGGTGTCGAACCCCTCCTTTATGTGAGATGCATGAGAGCGTCCTTTCTTAACACGAGGATGTAATATAGCCAGAAACTAGTGCATCCATTCATGGAATTTAATATGTAAGCATTTAATCCTAGCCTAATGTACCCGAGCATAAAACAACATGATAAACTCAATGAAAGTATAATAAACCATGAGATAACATCAAGAAAACCCATAACACACATATGAACATAAGGAAAATGCACAGATCAAGACCCATCACATGAGTGTTTCATAATTACTTCATTATATTTATTAGCCAAAGTATGGTAGCCAAGATTACATCAAAAGAGTCCCATTCATGGAAATGTTCACACTAGCAGAGCTTTCCTTACATCACAGAGCTCACCATTACACATTACCCAATATCATTAAATCTCTCACTCCTATCTATTCTTACTTCTACATCCATCCTTACTTATCTCTCCTTTTTCTTCTATGAAAAACCATCCATCCTTCTAGAATAATCATCATCCTTCCCTCTTAACTACTCATCATTATTACCTACGAAATCTTGAAGGAATCAGTTTATGATTTCTCTACCACTACCAGAATATGCCAGGTGTCACCATGTGTTTCCCTCAATCAAGTTCCTTTTAGAATGCATGTGCCAGCTAATCCTTAAAAACCTTGACTCCTTATCCTTTCATGATAACCGTATTGATGCTCTAGAATATCCTTTCCTTGAGTCACAAGTATCCATGGCTTATCCACATCTGTATTTGGTCACTTTTCCATTTTCTCCCTATGCATCTTTTCATGTTGTCTAAAACTCACTAAGTCCTAAATCCATTCTTCCTGTGTGAGACTTCATGCGTATCTAAGAATTATTTATGTGCATGTGTTCACACCTGCTTCCGTACACCACAAGGCTTCACACCTTAGGTAATTAGTTACTTTAGGGGCCCAACATCACCCCACACTAAACTGGTTTCCGCCCCAACAATCCTTTGTGCTTCCTGAAAAAAATATTATCGACCAAAATACTTCTCTAAAGAATAAAGAATAGTGGTTGGGAGAGAATCTAAATAAATAATTGAGGAATGGGGGATGCTATGTGATCAATTGGAGGAGTTCGAGGAATTCCGCATCTATCTCATCCTTCAATTTCTCCTAGGCCTTCAATTCTAATAAGGCCTTCCCTAGCGATTTACCTATGAGACTTGGCACCTAGTCTGGGATGATTTATTCCACCCATAACTTTGCACAGACATCCTCAAACTCATCCATCCATTCAGTGATGGAGTCTTGGAGTTTTCTAATTCTTAAGTCTAGCTTCTCACACTTTGTCTTGATTTTTTCCTTTTGAGCCGTGGTGTTAACGAACAACTATGTGCAATCCACCTTGTTGGTGGGGATGGTCTCCTATAAAACTTTGAGGGATGCCTCTTCCTCTATTACCTACACATCGATGATTGGCTCACATTTTCTACAGCTATTGAAGCCCCTATCTGCTAGTATATTTGCCTCCTTGAGTTGGGAGAATATGTATTCTAGCTCAGTGATCCAGGATTCAATGACAACCTTGTTCTCTTATGTTTCCTTTGTGAGCTCTACAACTATGGCACCTACATCATCCTTTATGTTAACAAGTAACATCCCTATGAGGTCCTCAAGGTACTCCTTTTCATTCCCGTAATTGGTCTTGACCTAGGAAATTGTTGTAGGATGATTTTTATGAGGGCGCTAGCTTGGTCATATGCCTCCTTTGTTCATGCCTATTATCCCCTTAACCCTTGGTGCAATCTATCTATTTCTTTCTCCTTTCTTTTCTTCTCTGTGATCGGGTCCGAGCAATGACTCCTACATCCGACTCCACTAGATAACCTCAGAAGAAATCTTCCACAATGCATTACATGCCTAATCATTTGTTAGGTTATTAGGATCTGCCATTTTTATAGTTCTCCTTCCTTCTTCAAATGAATGGTCTCGATTGCATGATATTTGACCACAAACTCAAGCTTTTCAGAGTTGCAGGTGCATGCTCTAGCTAAGCATCTTTCTGGTTTTGGGCACACCCCCTTCTTGATCCATCAAATCCCATCCATAAAGTTTCTCTGGTGGGAGGGTGGCCTGGAATCTCACACGCAGACCTTCATGGGGTCATCCATGAAATCCATATGTGGGGACATGGGTGTCCACCTCTTTCTTGTAGCTTTGCACTTTTTCCTCTATTTCTTCACCCCAAGGGTGAATCCCTTATCCTCCTTTATGGTAAAGGAGTCCCCTTTATCTCCCTTAGGCTGGTGGTCTATGGTGTAGAGGCCTCGCGCGTTGGACTCTTCTCCACCCTTGTAGATATTCCTCTCCTTCTTCTCACACCTTTCCTACATCCGTGGCCTCTACCTCAGCTTCTTTTCCCTCTAACTTTGCTTCAAATTTTACCTTGAAAGTGGTGGGGTCTTCTTCCTCTCCTTCCTCTGAGCCTGTTATGGGGCTTGATGCGTTGTGTGTCTTCTATCTCTTTTCTTTAGGATCTTCCTTCTCTTCCTCCTCTTCCTTATCTCCATTACACCCTAACCATGAAGCCTTGGTGCCACCCTATACCGAATGTGTTGGCACCCTTGCTACCATTCCATCATGTGTAGTACTTCCTTTTCTGGAAGTATCTAACTTCCCTTCATCCTACTCTTCTTCTTCTCCTTGTTCCTATACTACTTTCATGGGTGGGATTGGTATTCCCCATGGATTTACAAAGGGGGAGTCCATAACCTCCACCTCAATTCCCATGTGTGTTTTGGGGAGAAGTTGTATGAACACCCAATGGATGTATCCATTGACGGTAACACTGACTTCGGGTGCAAGTCCGTAAGCTCTGCTCCAAAACTTCGACATAGGCATGTCAAGTGCCATACTTGTATGTAGTGCACAATGTGCGGACATTACCATCCACCTTGTCTACATTAAATCTGAACTTCTTTGCATCCTTGATCCTTTTGATGGCGTACTTTATGTATTAGGATGTGAAAGTGAAGGGGAGCTTGCATTATGGCCCCATATATCCCTTGGCCATCATAAAATTTTCTAGATAAAAATGTTTTGTAATGAAAAATTTTACCTAGTTCTCAACAACCTGTGGTAACTCATGGGGAACGCTCCACTGCTTCTCAAAAGATCTACACAACTGCTTTCGAACCATATGTTCATCTAAGAATTATAAGCACTCGAGATGGTCCCATCGTAGGTGAAATTCACGAATTGGACTACAAGGGACGTGTGCATGGGTGGGTGAACGAAAATGTTCCCATCCGTTCCGTCTTGGAAACCAATCTCCCATAACATGATCAATAGTAGGATGGAGACCCATGTAACCTTTGCTCCTACCACATTTTACACATGTGCCTCTTTGATAATGCCATTTGCAATAAATTGGAAAAATTGTAGTGTGCCCTCTTGGACACCCTATAGGCCATGTATAAGAACCTCTAGTTAATGTCCGTCCACCTTTCTAACATGCCCAATTTGTAGCTAATGAGCCGAGAGGTGACTCTTAATGCTTTGGTCTAGAAGATCTGCAATTACCTATGCCCTACCTCCCTTCTTGTATTTTAATTTGTTCGCCAACTCCTCAATCTTGGAAGTGGCACATAAATCAAGTGCTATATCCTCTCTAGTGTTCTGTTGGTCTATAACCGTATGAATCAAATGGGCTATGATCCTCATTCTTCTTCCCACAAACCGTAAGAATTCTTCGTGCATCCACGACATCAACCACTTGAACAACAGGGCGGGTTTGGAAAAGAAAGGAATCTCCCATAGCTAAAAACTCTAGTATTTTGTAGCTCCTATTGCATTGAGTCATCGACCTTAGGGTTTTCGAGCTTTTCCACCATTGGAGTGCTCGAAACTAGGTCCGCCCACATAAAATTTTCTATATCGATGTTCTGTGGTCAGTATCGTTGATATTGCATTTGTATAGCTTCAAGCTCCACTTTTCTACCTTGATAACTCTAAGAGGGTACTGCATTTCTAAGTAAATTTCCACAGGATCCTCCTTTTCCACCACCGGTCTCTTTGATCAATCCTTCTTTGGTGCCATATTTCTCCTTCTTTCCCTCATGGTCTAGGTGTGTTAATCTTGTTAACTTAATAGGATCTCCGCTTCTCTTTAACATAACCTGCTTCCTCCTCTACTGTCTTCTCCCCTGCTTGCTATGCGACAAGATTACACTACAACTTACACAACTCCACTAGTTTGTGATAGTATTTTGTGTCATTCTTCTTCATAAAACCCTCATCACACTTCAATCTCGGGAGTACAAAAGTAATTCTCTAAAAGAAAAAGTATTCGAAATGAATATTATTACCTATTATTTATACTTTATCGATGCCTTAGAGTTCCTCCGACCATGTGTCCTAATGTCACTTTTTGATAAATATTTATTTCACTTAAATCAACTTCCACGAATTCCCCTCATGCTTTACAATTATAACCTTTTGGCGCTCCAATACCCCTAAATTGCCATAGACCTCCTTTGCACATGTCACCGTGCCAAAGTACATAACCTTTGCGTTATCTACTAAGTAGTTCCCCATGGTGTTGCCTACCTTATGTTATACCATGTGATCCTTCCCTTCTTGTGGTCTTCATACTTATTTCAACCCACCTTCATAACCACATGAATTTACACACCTTAGCCATTACGTTGCTCATTCTTATATCTTCGTATTAATTTTTTCCAACAAGTGCATTGTCGAAGTTTTTGTCAACCGTGTTCAATATATCTGTTACTTCACCTCACACAAAAATGTATGTGTGGTCCCTTTTGCATACAACCTCTTACAATGAAATTAGCTATCGATGCACCAATGTGCAAAAATAAACTGAAACAACGCCAAAGGAAACAACCAAAATAAAAAAAAAGTACTAGAAGGAAATATAATCTAATTGGCAATACTACCTTATTTTTTACTACACAGAATCCTTATTTATAGTAGGGCTTCACCTACTCCCATTGAAGTAACCCAATAACCTCATCCCATCAAGTGCTTGTAACTAGCATGCGCCAGAATCAAGGATGTACGAGATGATGTATGGTCCTAACCAATGGAATTTCAGTTTCCTAGGGTGGCGTAGAAATTTAGAGTCATAAAGCAAGACCATCTGCCCAACCTCAAATTGTTTGTTTTTGATATGATGATCATGCCATGATTTTTTTCATGCCTTCTTAGTCTTCTGACTCCACCTAGCAAGTGATTACCTTTCATCCAACTACATTAGCCTCTCCATGCGTTATTGTAGTGATTGATCATCGCCTAATCCTCCCGCACACACTATTAGCATATATGGTTGTATAAATTGTACTTGGTAAAACAACTTCCATGCCATACACTAATTAAAACGGTGTGGCATTGTTCAATCTCCTTTAGATTTTCCAATACGACCATAAGACGGGCTGAGACTTTGTCATCCCAATCTTGTCTTCCCACATCACAAATTTTGGTCAACGTGTGACTCAATATCTTGTTAAATGCCTCAATGGTTCCATTAGCTTGAGGGTGATAAGGGGTGGTCTTGTGATGGGCCACCATGAACTCTGCTAACAAAATCTTGACCGTCTCATTCAAAAAGTGTGTGCCTCTATCACTAGTCAAGCTTAAAGGACACCCATACCTACTGATTATGTTTTCCCATAGGAATATTTTTCTATGGCATTGTGTAATCCTTCGTAGGAATTTCCTCCTCCCACCTTTTTAAGTAATTAGTGTAAGTAATTATATAACGTGAACTAGTCCTTTACGCGACATGTGAAATCGGTCCTATAAAATCAATCGCCCACTTCTCAAATGGTTATGTGCTAGCTATCGATCTCAAGGGAATTTCATCTCTTCTTCTTGGTTTGTCAAGGCATTAGAAATGGTCACATGCCTTGAAAAAATCAATACAATCATGGTAGATGCTTTCCCACCAAATCTCTTCCAAAGAGAATCTTCCATGCGGTGGCATTCCCTACATAGTGTCTTCCTATAATCACATTGTGTGCTTCCCCGCATGATTGTAATACACTCATGTTCTAACATGCACCGACGTAGAATATCATGACGACCTAATTTATATAAATCACCACCAATTAATATATAAGGCATGACACGTATAGCTAATTATTTTCTTTCCAACGTCTTCATTTCCTCCGGTGTTATACCATTTTTGAGAAACACAACAATATCCTCTAATTCAGAGGGCGTGCGTTGCATTCTAAACAATTGTGTATCCAAAATTGTATCCTCAATGATTTTTGTGTCCTCCCCTGAGTCAATTCTTGATAAATGGTTAGGTCCCAAGTTACTCTAGTTTTACAACAACCGTAAACTCAAATTCTTGAAATAATAGGACCCATCTAGCATATGTGCCCTTGTAAAATGGGCTTGTTTACCAAGTACTTTAATGTCATATGGTCTGTGTAGAATATAAAAGGTGTTGCCAATGATACTACTGAATTTGTGCAATGATTATATCATTGATAATGCCTCATATGCGGTAGTAGTATAGTTCTTCTCTGTTGGTGTCAACTTCCTACTTACATAATAAAGAGGGTGATCAACAGTCCCTTCACCAGGTTGTGCTAACACTTCTCCAATTACCATCCCTAAGGCATCAACATGCACATAGAAAGGATTATCCTAGGACGGAAAACATAATATTAGCGCAGTTGATAATCCTATTATTCAATGTGTTAAATGATGTCTCATTGCACCTCTCCTAAATGTAATGTACATCCTTGATTCAACAATCCCTCCAGGGTGTAGCAATTTTGGCATACCCCGTTATAAAATTTTGGTAGTACCTCGTATGCCCAAGGAATCTAAACACTACACTCTGGCTGATGGGTTCTTCCAATCTTATAATAATGGAAACTTTGGTAGGATTCAACAACAATCCTTCTTTACATATGCTATGACCAAACAACCTTCCAAATGGAGTAACGAAGAGACATTTTTTGATATTAAGGGATATGTAAAAATGTTGGCATCTCTCGAAAATCAATCACAGATTGTCGCAATGGTCCTTCACTAGTCCATACACTTGTCTAGTCATCAAGGTAGACTTGAAGAAACTTATGGATGAAGTTTTTAAATTCCTGCACCACAATGTGTGAAAACATAACAGGTGCATTCTTCAGTCCAAAAGGCATGACCATGTAGGAAAAGATTCCCCATTTAGTGGTGAAAGTTGTCTTTTCTTGGTCCTCCTTTGTAATCCTAACTTGATGATATCCTGAGAAGCCATCATGTGAATGAATAGATCTCACGCCCGGCTACTCCTTCCAAGATCTCCTCGATGAAAGGGGTTAGAAAGGGATAAATGACACATACCACATTCAAATCCCTGTAATCAACACAGATCCTTATCCTCCCATCCTTTTTAATGCTAATTACCATTAGGCTTATCCATTCTGATTCCTTAACAACTTCAATGATACCTAAAGTGATCATCTTGTCTATCTCTTCCTTGATCCAGACACACAAATTTGGATTCATTTGGTAAGGTCTCTTCCAAATCGGGCATGCTCCCTCCTTTATTTTGATCTCGTGTCTCCCTAAAGAGTGGTGAACTCCCTTAAGCTCATGGTACCCGCATGGAAATAAATCCTAAACTCACATAATAGATCAATGATCTTTGAAACCTCCTTTTCTGACAAGTAATCCCCAATAGTAGCCTCCTTAGGTTCCATATCTAAGCCAATGTTAACCTTATTTATTTTGAGAGGTTCATAGTAGGTGTGCACTTGCTCATCAACACTATCCATTACCTCACACATACCCATATTATGGTTAGCATCCAAGTTCTCAACTTCCTCACCATCTATCACATAGAATAACTTTCCTTTATCTTTCTCCATGCAGTGTGCTCAAGATGTAATTCCTCTAGTTCCTCCACATTAAAACACGCCTCCAAATCAAGTTGTCCCATTAATTCCAAAATTTTATCCTTAGCCATGACACTGTCTCCCATAGTTAGGTGCTTAACAACTTGTAATTCCTCATTCACCAATGGCTTAGTAATTTGATATTCAAAGGTTTCAATCAAGTCATCTCGTTAATTCCCTCGCGCTTCCTATCTCGATGACATAATTTCAAATGAATGTAGTGCACACACAACTATGTAGTGTGGAATAAAACTTGTGTACCCATAGGGAAGGGGGTAAAGCTTTTGTGCCTCCCATCCACATTTTCTCACATTCTTGAACATTTTCTGAGGCGGGTGCCCCTCCATCATAGCCACATATTTTAGTAGGCACATTACTCCGGAAGAATCTAATAGAGAGTGTGTTCCTCACCCCATGCCATTCTAGAATATTGTCCTAGTGCATCACCCACCATCATGTTGTGGTCCCGCACAATGTGTAGATAAGCATGCTTCACCTTTCAATCTTGCATCTCAACTGGGATTCCATGGTTTATAGGAAAAAAATAGGGTTTCCTTCACTAATATAGCTCGAAACTACTTCCCTTTCAAATGCCTAAGCGGACGTGCCTTCATCACCCTTATAACAGAGCCTCAAAAATGTTTCCCAATTAACTCATATGTCCCATGCACCCAATTTTCACATGCTACACTAGTGGTATCACTCATATATTGAGCATATTCCCACTGAATAACTCCCTCCATAGGTGTATCACCTCGTGCTCCCGATAACATGCACATAGATTCTCACAAGGGATTCTCATCTTAAGGGATCATTATAGGGTGTTGATTTACCATTTATCAATAGGATGATAACCCATTGTTCCTTGTTATCAAAACTTAGGTATCCCTTATTGAACCTTAGGTCCACATTATTCTTATAACACCAATGGCACCCTAATAATGTTGGAATGTTTTCCGCCTCAACTAGCGCCAAGACTTAGAAGTCTCCAGTGAATTTCACCCCTTGGATAGTGATAATAGCATCCTTCAAGACACCAATGGGAATCGCCTTTGTCTTGTTATCCATATATAACACATTTGAGGATGGATGTAATGAGGGCCTTCCCATATTATGCCACATGTATAGGGTTAGAAAATTAACCACCGCACCTGTGTTTATCAGGATATTTCTTAAGAGCCATCGATCAACTACTGCATGCAAGGTAATCTTCTTATCATAATCAATGGTGTGAGGGGGAAGGTTAGTGTGTAAGACCTGTTGCTCACGCTCTCTTCTGTCATGTGGTACTTTCTCTTGTAATGATTCCCCTAGAAAAGGGATGATATTCTCTTGGCTTAGCATTTTACACATACTTTCTTAACTACATCTAGATCCTTCTCGTGGAACTTCGTAGAATTTCCTTTTCTCTCACCGCCATGACTTTTCCTTTAGGCACTAGATCTCTACTTGTAGGCTTCGAATCACATCCATGATCTCCGATAAACCTCTTTCGATGAGAAAGATCCAGTATACTTCCCATGTAGCACCTCTTCTCCCGTGACCGTAGTCTTTGCTTTGGTATTTCCCTAGTGCATTGTTGAGTTTTTAAATGGTACTCTAACAAACCACAATCAAGGGACAACAAGTCCCTCCTCTTTAATGGGATAGGTTCCCTTATTGAAAGCAAGCAAAAAGCTTATATATAAATGCAAAACTTTCAAAGTATGGATTCTTGATACTTTGAAATGTTTCATTACCGAAAGATCATCAATACGAAAGAATAGAATAACTAAGGAGATGAGAGAGGAAGACCGTTACAATAATTTCAGGAAATATAGATAGCAGAGTATAACCTTATATGTATTGAGCTAGGAGAGATGAAAAATAGAATCATTCACTCTCATAATAGATATAATTCCACATTGCACGCAAAATTCCGTAAATCATATAAACAAGAACACAAAGTTTCTTATCATAAAAGATTAATGATTCACAAATTTCGACAAGGAAAGAATGAATAACAGAGGAAGAAAGGGAAAAATTCTGTATTGATTACTTTCAAATCTATAACATCTACAGAGTACCATGATCCAACCACCAAAATGGCGTAGAGTGTTGGAACATAATGATTAAGTGGTCTGACAACCCTTAATATATATGAGTTTAGCACTAATATATAGGTTAATATTTAATAATATGAAATATTTATATTTCTATTATTAAATATGCTAACCTAGGTATATACTTTAGGTTAAATATTTAATATCATGAAATGATTATATTTCTAAAGTTAAATATTATAAACCTAGGTGTATGTGTCAACCATTTTAGGTTGAAAAGGTGGGTCGGGAGACATACCCGATCACCTTATATAAAAAGGACTTTAAGTCCTCATTTGATATATTTGGGAAATATATCAAATGTGTGCAAATCAAGTGATTTTGTTTTACCCTTGGTAAATAGGGTTTCAAAGGATGAGGTGATCTCACTAGATGTAAAATAAGTTCTCTAAAGTAAAAGGTTATTTTCAAAGTGGTTTTTACTCTATTGGGGTTTTCCACTATAAATATTGTGTCACCTGTGTTGTTTATTTCCTGTAAGTATTTCTTTATTTACTTATGTTATGATGTAACATTTATTTAAATATTAATTTTAATATTATGTAATATGTAAGTTGATTAAATCCGTATTTATTAGAATCCTCAAATTCTAACATGGTAACAAAGCGAGGTAAATTAAATAAATTAAGATCAAATGTTGTCTATTTTATTTATTTAATTTGTACGAGGTTTTTCAACCAACCTGAAATAGTATTTAAAATTATCCAGTCCCTTTGTTTTTTTCTCGAATTTATTTTGGCATTACATTTGTGCAATTAAACTCTCGGTAAATATTTTAGGTTTTTCACTTTTAAATCCCTAATTTTTTGGGGAGATGATGAAAGGAACGATAATCACGTACCAAGCCAAGAACACATGCTAATCAAACACCACAATTTATAAGATGAAAGTAATTCGCTAGGATAATTTTACATAAACCTTTGCAAATAAATGAGAAGCAATATCATATATTATTATGGAACTCAATGAAATATAATGAGAATGGGCCTCGCTTATATAGGCAAGGAATAACAATCTAAGAACCACCAAGGTCGTAGATCAAGCCATAAATAAAGGAAATAACTAGTCATCGAGAACTAGTTAAGACCATAGATTTAAGAGAGAACTAAACATCAAGGATCTAGTCAATACCATAGATCAAAGAAAGAACTAGTCAATACCATGGTTCAAGGAAAGAACTATACCTAACAACTAGATAATATCTCCTAATATCTAAATAAGATAAAAGAAATATCCACAGAACATAAGTGGGTGAGGATAAATACAATAAAGGTAAATAAAGTACCTAGGTGAACATGAGCTAAGGTAAATACCTACTCTAACACCCCCCTCAAGTGAAGCTAGGGGCCAAAATAGATGTGGCATGTCCACAGTATGAGTTCCGATAACTAGGCCTGATGAGGTACTCATGTACAATAACTAGGGAAAAGGGATACCACAAGGTACCCAAAACCAAGAATAACAAAGTAAAGAGAGTAAAGACCCACTCCAAGGCATCCCTAGAAGTTCGGCTCAAAAAATTGTACAATACTGAAGAAGTTTGGTGTGCACTATGGTCTAAATCCACTACTTGATCACAAAACTCAAAAATAACTAACACTGGGCTCCACCAGAATAGCTCCATACAAGAAGACTGTCAACAAAGTGATGTCGAAAGTGAAAAAAAACACCAAACATAATTCAATCAACTCGCTTCAAATAGGTATGTCACGATCAAATAGGTGTGACACTAACTCTAGAGTGTCACGATCCAAGAAAAGCCAAGGTAACAAGGCAAAGACATGAAACTCAAAGAAGTAGGATCAACACCACACCCTCCCATACTACTGAATGGGTGGAGTGATGCTACAAATCTGTATGAGTTGCCCAAAATCAACTACTCAAACACTGACAAAATAACACTAGAATTCACCGAATAGATCCTCATAAGAGATAATCATCAACATGTAAAAAAATTGAAAATATAGATACAAAATCTCTCAACAAACAAGAGAGATACAAGACACTCGCTAAAGAAAAATTCTCAAAATAAGAAGCATCACAATACATAAGGTATAGAAAGTGGAGCAAGAGGCCAAATGGTGGAGGAGCCATGCCCAGTAGAGTCCTATCAACGAATGCCTATGTCACGCCACGAGTGATCAGATATCCACCCTAAATCAACACGGATGGATGAAAAAGATGCTTGCATATGACTTGGTGTAAAATGCACAATGAGTGAATGCAAAAGAACATTAGAATGTGTATCAGGTTGATCATACCTGACAGCTTGAAATCTCAGGTTTCTCAAGACTGAGTGAAGGTGTAGAACTCATGTGTTGCTCATGATCCTCATAAAGAGTCGAGTGAACAAAAAAGGAGCTCACAATGTGTGATCCTAAATGAAGTATCTCGCTCGAAAACCAATGTCATGACAAAATTCCACTTAATATGTGGAATAGAGGAAACAATACCCTGTGAATGTCTCATTAACTCCTCTAGTGAGACCCGTAGAAGGAGAGCATGCGAGAACTGAATGCAGTGGTATGCTTCTTAAAAAGCCATGCAACTGAGCATAAGTAGAATACACAACATGTGGTACTTGTAATAGGCATAGATATGGAAGAGCATGCGGTAAAAAGCCTCACAGGTTTAGAAGCATCAAAAGTAGGTTCAGCTCAAAGATTGGCGATCAATGTTAGTGTGCACAGGGAGCAATAAAATGCTGCAAGTGGAGCATGGATATGGCTGTCCACAATACGATGGTGATGTTGTAGGCTAGCAAGTTTGTTCTCCACAGGAGTGTATTATTGTATCCTTATCATGACTGAGTGATTGTAGAAGAGAATTTCACTTCTTGAGTGATCTATTTTCTTCCACAAATTTTACAATATCCTCTTGAAGTCCACATACTTCATAGAAAATCATATCATTCTCAGAATCTATGATAGGTACAAACTGCAACTCCCAAAAATTTAGGACGTCAAAGCTCACCAAAAATTACATCCACAATTGATTACAACTTTCCTCCATATTTGGCACTTTATAATTATAGTGCAAGTCTCAAAATAAATATTTCCAATGGAAAGAGCATGAAAAAACAAGCACTTTCACAAAAATGACACTCAAAACTGAGTTACCGATCAAAAGTTACAAACTTTTTAATATTTTACTCTGTTATTTATTTTAGTTACCACTAAAACAAAATAAATTATTGTTGCCTTCACCACATAAATAAAATTAAAGGGGGTTGAAGTTAAGTACCTACTAGTAGGAATCACAAGCTTTAAGCCCTCATATGAGTATACCATATGACCAAAGGCTAATGATTTTAATGGGTGTGGGGTGTGTCACGTGTTTTCAAGAAAGTCACATCCAACTGCTGCTTCTAGTAAAAATTACTTTTTCTAGACTGTGTAGACAGTGACTTTTATTGCTGAAAATAGCAGACTGCGGATTTTCCTGAAATAGTAAAAAACATGCATATGTGATCCGCTCGACCCCCTGCCAAAAAGGAAAGATTCAAAACCTTTCTTACGCGTAACCCGAGACAAATACACTGCAAAAAAACCCCTATACAGATCTCGAGAAACCTAAAAACCAATAAATAAAATCACATTTTGTTTCTTGACTACAATCCTGAGGCACACCTCTGTGTTTCCCTGCAAAAATTAAAAAAACCACGTAAAATGACCGCCTTTCTAGAATTGGTCGAGTTTATCATGATCTTAGGTTTTAATGTCTTACGAATCCAATGGAAGCCTCTGCTTTGCATAAAAAAGCACGTAGCAACAAAATACTACCAAATCCCAAATATATGAATATACAAATAATTTATTTACAAAATAAAACTTACAGACAGATTCTAATAACAATCATTTGCTCCGATACCATAAAAGGAACGATAATCGATCGCATCAAGCTAAGAACACATATGCTAATCAAACACCACGATCTATAAGATTAAAGTAATTCGCTAGAATAACTTTACATAAACCTTTGTAAATAAATGAGAAGCAATATCATATATTATTATGGAACTTAATGAAATACAATGAGAATGGGCCTTGCTTATATAGGCAAGGAATAACAATTTAAGAACCAGTCAAGGTCGTAGATCAAGCCATAAATCAAGGAAATAACTAGTCATCAAAGAATTAGTCAAGACCATAGATTTAGGAGAGAACTAGACATCAAAGATCTATTCAATGCACTATAGATCAAGGAAAGAACTAGTCAATACCATGGATCAAGGAAAGAACTATACCTAACAACTAGATAATATCTCATAATATCCAATAAGATAAAAGAAATATCCACATACATAAGTGGGTGAGGATAAATACAATAAAGATAAATAGAGTACCTAGGTGAACATGAGCTAAGGTAAATACCTACTCTAACAAATGTAATATGATATGATTCTTACTTTCATTTACATTTTGTAAATTATATGTAATTAATGTTTGTTTGGAGATTGATACGTGCATAGGTGGAAGGGGCTTCAAATATTTACCTGTGTGAAAACCACATACAAAAAAAAAGAAAGGATTTATTACTATATGAAATAATTTTTATGTTTTCTATAATTTCAAATGTTTGCAGGTTAAATATTTCAGAAGGTAAATTCATACCCATGTTCTTTGGTCCCCTCTAAAAGGATTCAATTTGAAAAACTATAGTTTATAGTTAATCTATAACTATATCCTATATAATTTGAAAACTATATTATTATTTTTAAATAAAAATATAATATAGAATAAGGTTTATATAATAATTTATATAAACATCATATTAAAATTTATATAGTTTTAGAAAAAAAAACTATATATTAAAAGTCTTTAACCATATTAAAATTACATGGGATTGAGGGAAGAGTGAAGACCATATTCTAAGCCTAACTTTGAATCATATTTAAACTTAACTTATAAATCTAGGCATATATAGTTTTTTAAAAAAGAAAAAAACTTAAGTTTAAATCATATTTTATATATACGGTTAGTTTAAACCGTTTAAAATATAAAATTTATTAGATTTGGTTTATATATGTTTAAAAAAAAAAAAACTTAAATGCTTACTTTTTTGGAAAGGGGTCTGTGTTTATTGTTTGACCAAGAAGAGATTACTTTTTAAATCTTAATACTTATTAAATAAAACCTAATGTGTGTCGCTAACCATTTATATTATTCATGTAAGGGGACGACCCCATTCATTTATATCTTATAGTTTATAAAAACTATATAAATAAACCTATTTAAAGGTTTTCTTTTATATAAGAGTGGGAGTGGAGAATAATAAGAGATAATATCTCAGGTATAAATGGAAATTTTTCTAAAAAAAATCTAGTTTATTGATGGCCTATGTGAAGTGTGGTAAATATTTATTAAAATATTGGTAGTTATATCCACATAAAAGTTTTAAAGTTTTTAGCTTGTAGGAATTATATAAAATATTTTGCAATCTTTCCATAGTTTTAAATGTGTGTAGGGTAAAATTAAGAGTAAATGAAGGGAGGAGACAAGGTTCATGAAAATATGAATTTCAATTTATTTCATTGGTCGGTGAAATTACTTGTCCCCTTTGTAAAATATGCAGGTTAATCTATACTCTTATAAATCTACTTGCACTTGGTAAAATTCTTTTAACCTGGTCTATGTCCTTTAAACCCCTTTAATAAGGGTTATGTGTTTTTTTATAAAAATATATATTATAGTTTATAATTTTTATGAACTATATGTTGTTTTTATTTTCATTCTATAAACTATATACCTTTTTTTTTAAAAAATGTATAGATTTTTACATTATAAATTATAATAGGTTATTATAATGTGTTAAAATATAACCTCCCTAATATTATATAGAAGAAAAAATTCTGGAATTTCACATTCTGGAAATACACAAAGTTTTGTCTTCATTAAATTTGACGGTCAAATGACCGTCACGGTAGACCAAACATAAGACAATATGATGGTCATTTAGACACCAAATTTAAACTCGTAGGTTCTAGGAAACTTTCACTATGTTAAAATTGACGATCAAATGACCGTCACGATAGACAAAAATTCATTATGACGGTCATTTAGATGTCAAATTTAAGTTGGCCTATTTTTTGTCAACATTAATTTTTTTCAAAAATTTGAAGTTGTTATGCATTCTTAGGGGTTTCTTCTTCACTTCTATATGGTCGGAAATATTTTTATATAAATCTAGGGTATAATGCAGAGCCCTTTATATTGCGGGTTATTATTTTGATCATGGGAGGTTAATAGTATGTATTATAATGATAACATTAGTTATGATCCAATAGTTTCATTAGATCTATAAAATTTAGATCTGATTCTATTCAAAGTGTTGTTTTTATTATCGATAAATATGTATCTAACTCTGTGGTACATTGTATATTATAATGAGGTGTGTTTTATAAGTTTAGGAAAACAATGGTGTCTAACTATTTCTGTCTTGACAAAACCTAGATCCTGAATGAAACCAACTACAACATTTGGGTCAAAACATAATTTATGGTGAGGAAACTCTGAGGATTGTTTCTAGATCTGAGGTTGCTCCCACCAGTCATCAAACAATCAGTAGATAACATGAATGCATTCGTTATGAGACTATTTCTATAATTTTACGCAATGTGAACGAAGATTACCTTCTACACATTGGTAATATCAACATACGAAAGATGTATGAACACAACTAGAATCCATGCATGAAGGATACTTGGTATATCAAGGATAATAATGAGAGTATAATAGTTGAAGGAATTCAAAGAAATGTTCGTATATTTTTGATGATTTGTCTTCTCATCTTATTTTATATCTCGAGTTTAAATAATTCAAAACTACGGCATGAAAGGTTATGACATGTTAATTATCGAAGCTTATATGAAATGTATAGATATAATCTAGTGCAAGGTTTACATGTGTTGGCTTCTTCTCTTGAAGTTAATTCATTAAATGCTTCTAAATGATGGTTTTGATTTTGATTTAGTAAATGGTCATGATGATGTTTTGATGTTATAGATTTTTATGAAACTCTTATCTTCTGAGATAAGAAATTAAATTGGGCTCAATCTTGTTAGAAAGTTCAAATCCTATTAATCTTAGGAAAATGTCCGAAGCCGTCATATGTACCACACATTAATTACCTTGTATGAGCCCGAGCCGTGAAGTATTATAGGGTCTAGGTGGATATACAAAGTAAATTATAATAGTGATGGTAGTATTAATAAACATAAAGCTAGACTTGTTGCTTTAGAGGTTTCACTCGAAACCTAGTATTGATTATGTTAAGACATTTACTATAGCTAAAATGAGTAATTTAGGGCCTTATTTGCAATTACCACTCATTTTGGGTGGGAAATCCACCAAATGGATAAGAAAATTCTTTTTGAATTGTGATTTAAAGGAATGACTTTACATGTTTCAACCTAAAGGATTTGAAGAAATTGGTAAAGAAAACATGTTTGTAAGTTGAGAAATCCTTGTATAGTTTAAAACAAGCTCTTACAGCTTGGTATGTGAAAATTGTTTCTTTCTTTAAACTATTAGGTTTTGTTAATTATTCTTCTAATAATGATATATTCATTAAGAAATAAGGCTTGAATATTATCATTATATGTATTTATGTTAATGATTTGCTTATGTTTGGTTAAAATTATGATTTAATTCATTATATTAAAGAGAAATTGGAGTATTACTTTGAAATGAGTGAGTTAGGTCTCTTACATCATGTTATTTTTATGATTGTATTTCATTATATTGTTATTTTTCAAAACACAATATATAACCATTGTATTGAAATTTTTTCTTATGATTGATTGTAAACCATTTTCTACTTCAATGGAAGTTGGAATAAATATTGATCCTAAATGTGCATATGAAAAATGTTGATCCTATTTTATATACATTGTTAGTTAATAGTTTAATTTATCTAACTATAACTAGATCAGATATTTCCTATACAGTAGGAATTAGTTCATGGTTTATGCAGAACCTTTTTAGAGATCATTGGAATCTTACAAAAATAAATTGTAGATATTTGAAAGGAACAATCAATTATGGGTTGCATTATAATAAGAATGAAAATGCTATTTTATATGGATTTTGTGATTCTAACCATATTGATGTTGTGTTATAAAATATAATTTGGATATGTGTTCAAGTTTTTTGGTGTAGGAACCATTACTTGGAACAAAAATACAATCAACAGTCTCTATTTCTTCTACTGAGGTAGAGAAGTACAATGGAAGAAGTAAAGAAGCCATGTGGCTACAACGACTATTGGTAGAGATACACATAGAAGCTAAATGAAGTATTTCTCTTCTATGTGGTGGTCAAAGTTGTATTACTCTTGATTAAGAATCTAGTTCAACATCAAAGGATGAAGAACATTGAGATACATATATGCTTTACCCCGAGAAAGTGTAAAGGATGAGATAAATCTCAAGTTCCTATTGATCGAATAAGAAGTTGCTAACATTTTCACAAAGTCCTTGAGTCTGCTCAAAGTTTTTCACTTTCGTGAAGAAATTAGATTTTCGGAGTTTCCATTGAGGGGGAGTGTACATGACAATGTCACATCCTAATGGAACTTGGTTTTTGTAAAAAGACCTTCGGGCATATGTAAAAGACCTTCGAGCAAGTGTAAAAAATACCTTCAGACAAGTGTAAAAAGACCTTCAAGCATATATACCTCATCGACTTATTTTTTAGAAATAAGTGTAGAAAGATATTAAAGGTGGTCTTCAGTAAACTCTTTAGTGCTATTGAGTTTACTGGTAAACATCCAGTAAAAGCATATTGTTAAGGATGTCCTTGGTTGTAAAAGGCTCCTATATGCTTGTGTTCAATAACCTTTTATGAGAACATGTAAAACTCACAAATCATAATTAGCCATTGATCATGTGATGATCTTTGGGATTCTAAATCCTTTTATACGAAAAGGTAATTTGAGTATGATGAAGGTGTTGTAATTCCTTCAACCGATATGCTAGTGTAAAACCTTTATGGTTTAAGAATTGTAAATCCTGTAGTGTACCATGTGCGGTAATCTATTGGTGTATGTTATGTTATCCCACTTAACATTAAGGGGGAGTGTTAGAATATAACGATTAAGTGGTTTAGCCAACTCTTAGTGTATATGGGTCCATCACTAATATATATGTTAATATTTAATAATATGAAATATTTCTATTTCTATTATTAAATATACTAACCTAGGTATATACCGTAGGTTATATATTTAAGATCATGAAATTATTATATTAAATATTATAAACCTAGGTGTATGTGTCAACCATTTTAGGTTGAAAGGGTGGGTTAGGAGACATATCTCGACCGCCTTATATTAAAAGGACTTTAGGTCCTTATTTGATATATTCAGAAATATATCAAAGGTGTGCAAATCAAGTGATTTGGTTTTACCCTTGGTAAATAGGGTTTCAAAGGAGGAGGTGATCTTACTTTGGATGTAAAATAATTTCTTTGAAGTAAAAGGTTATTTTCAAAGTGGTTTTTACCCTATTAGGGTTTTCCACTATAAATATTGTGTCACCTGTGTTATTTATTTCTTGTAAGTATTTATTTATTTACTTATGTTATGATGTAATCTTTATTTAAATATTTATTATAACATTATGTAATATGTAAGTTGATTAAATCCATATTTATTAGAATCCTAAAATTCTAACATAGAGAACTCATTAAATAGCTTTTAAAAAATGGTTACATTTGGTTACAAAAATGATAAAACCGATTCACGAAATCAACGTGTGAACTTTTCTAATGCCTCGTCCATTTCCATGCCTTACGGAAAACCAGATGCATCATATCATAGCCATTAACCCACTTTTACAAATTTGAATTTTAGCTGTCCACGTGGAAGAGATTTGTTGAAGTGGCCCTAGGGGCACCTTTTGCATTTTATGATTTTTATAGAGATTGAGCATTTTAGACATTTTGTTCTGCCTATCTCGCTTCTAGTATAGGCATGAAACGTGGCTTTACTTAAGGGGAGACAGAGTCGCGGCTCACTTTTACAATTTTAACTCTTTTCAAAGAAAAGCTCAAAAACTCAAAGTTCTCCGCTGACCCGCCTCCCCGCTTATGACTTTTGATGCAAGCTCAACATTTGACTTTATCCCTTGGCATGAGCGGGGCCACAGGTCACTTTATAAATTTACACCTTTTTGGAAACAAAACCAAAATTTCCAAATTACTCTGATGGCCCGCCTTCCCACTTTGACTTTCCAATGCAGTATCAATACATGGCTTCACCAGGCGTTAGCAGGTTTACGCCTCACTTTTATACTTTTTTACGCTTTTCAAAACACAAGCTAAAATTTCAAAGTTCCTCCGATGACCCGCCTTCTCTCTTGACTCAAACATGGCCACGTGTCCCTTTGTGGGTCTCGTTATGTATTTTTGTGTTTTGACTAAGTCCCTCTATTTGGTGAAGGCTTTATGTCTGACCCATGACACGTGGAGGATTCCTGCTCATTTGGATACTCTGTTTGGACCTAACCTTCAGAGGTGTGCCGATTGGACACGTGGAGAGATGGTGCATGTTTGGGACTTGTTATTGGATTCACCCTCAGAAAGAGTGCTAAAGAGACATGTGGGGCTTTTCGCTAGTTCTCCTTTCCGTAGCCAATTCAATGGCCGGTTCTACCACTTTTGACTTATGTGGGACCCTATACACATGGAGAGCCAGTGCTTGTTTGGGGAACCACCTTTGGCTTTGACCCTTAAAGGTGTGTCGATGAGACACGTGGAGGTGTCCACTAGCCTTAGACTTTTCAATGACCAAATTAAATTTTGGAGACTCGACCACATGGAGGGCCAGCGTTCATTTGGGGTCCGTCGCTTGGGTCTCACTTTTGAAGTTGCACCGATGAGGCATGTGGAGGCTTATGTCGACCCTCTTATACTTAGTCGATTAAATGGCCAGCTCTATCCCTTTATTGTTGGATTTGGAATGTGGGCTTGGATGACTCGAACCACCCCTTTTGATTTTATTCTGTGCATGGGGTCATGTTTGATCAATTTTTCTCGGGAAAAAAATTGTGATAACATGCACCAACTCAAATTTTTTGAAACTTGACTTGAAAAATGAGGAGAATTTTGAAGGTGACAATAGATAGCTCTTTTTGGGGATGACTTGGTTGGGACAAAGGAACGAGGCAAGATCAAGAACCATGGAAAACTCTAGGAAAGTAGACCAAAGGCCTTATCCATTGGGAAAATAGAGTCGAGAGAAAAAACCAATACGTAAGACAACACACATGCAACGGAAAAAGAAACAAACCAAAAGAAAATACCAAACACAAAACACAAGGAACGACGAAAAAACCAAAACACTATACATAATATACGAATGACCGCTAGTCACCTAGGACTTGAACAACTTTAAATACTACCCACTATAAGGAAGTGGGAGAGGAGATCCATCCATATAATCCAAATAAAAAGAGTTTTCTCCAGCAAAGTGCCTAATTTTGAAAGGACCAAGCCAAAGAGAATCAAACTTACCATGGCTTCCTCGAGGTTCATGTCTTTTATCCCATAGCAGAACAATGTCTCCCACTTGAAAATCTCTAGGTCTATCTTTCTTGTCAAACAAAACTTTCACCTTTAATTGATGAGCTAAGATTCTATCAAAAACTTGTATCTTGTCTTCATCCAGATTCTGGAGATACATGATCCTCTTGTCTAAGGAACTGATAAAGCTTGAATCTTCAATATCCTTCATTAAGTGCAAGGTTAGTAATTCCACTATTACTAGAAGTTGAGCTTCAACACCATACACCACTTGAAATGGAGACATCCCAATTTCTCTTTTGGGTGTAATTCTATCTTCCCAAAGATCATCATAGAGCCTTTTGTGCTAATTCCTCTGAGAGTCATTGACAAGCTTCTGAATGATGATTACCAAATTCTTATTTGTTGATTATGCTTGTCCATTCCCTTGAGGATACTAATCTGAAGAATGAGCAAGGGAGATTCCATAACCATAGTAAAAATCCATCATCTCAGAAGAATAAAAATTTGAAGCATTATCAGTCATTATCTTGTTTGGTACCTTAAACCTTATCAAGATGTTCTCTCCGATGAAATTACATACCACCTCGAAGTAGTTATTTTGACTAGAATAGCCTCTACCCACTTTGTCAAGTAATCTGTAGCATTTAGCACGTGAATATGCCCAACACTTTGAAAGGTGGGTTAAGAGTTCCAATGAAATCCAATCCCCACTATTGAAAAGGCTCATCAATCACTATTGGTTTTAGTGGTAAAGCAGCCAACTTAGGTCTCCTAACAAAATTCTGACAGTTTTCATACTTACCTAACCATTTTGATGCATCTCTGAACAATGTAGGCCAATAGTACCCGGCCACGAAGGATTTTATGGGAAGTAACAGTAGAAAGAGAAATTCCCTCCATAAGCCTGATCATAAAAAGCTAAGAACAACTTCTTTTGTTGCTCTTTGACCACACACTTCAAGAATATTCCATGTATGCCTTGCTTGAACAAAGCATTTTCCCATAATATATACTGTTTAGACCTTAACTTAATATCTCTCTTTTCCTTGGCACTCAAGTGGGATGGAAAATATCCATAAGTAAGAAAATGTGAAATACTAGAATACCATTCATCTTTTGAACTGAGGAAGAGGACAACAAGAACATCCATTACTTCTTTTAACGATTCTACATCAACTCCTTCAGCAATAAGCTCACATAAGCCTTTACCCCAGACTAGATAAGTTGGCTTAATATCAAGGTCATATTCTTGGAATTTTTCTACCCAATTGACTCTCTTAGTTCCAAACTCCTGTTGTGTAAGAATAGACTTGATGGTTGTATCAGGTACAAGCACAACAAAGTGAGAATTAAGAATATAAAAATGAAATTGCTTGACAACTTTGACCACTACAAAAGCATGTTTCTCCATCATAGTATATTTCAATTCATGAGATTTCAGAACATAGCTCATGAATGCAATTGGAAGTTCATGATCCTCATAATTTCTTTGAGTTAGCACAACATCTAAGGTACTCTCTATAGTATAGTAATAGATGATAAAATCCTTGCTGAAATTATGACATGCTAAAATAGGAGTCTTAGCAATGGATTTCTTGATACCTTCAAATAATTCTTTACCTTTGGAATTCAAAACAAAGTTTTTGTTTCCTTTCATTATGTGAGGAATGCTCATATTCAGTTCTGTAAAATCAAGAATGAACCTCCTCGGGAAGTTTATCTTACTAAGGAAAGAATGAACACCCTTTTTACTTGTGGGAAGAGGAATCTTCTAAATTGCTTGAAATATTTCGGATCTATCTTGATTCATTCTTTGGAGACAATATTCCCTAGAAACTTTCCTTCGATAACACATAAGAAAAATTCTTAGGATTGAGAGAAACTCCATGTTCTCTACATTTATGGAGGATTGCTTCAAGATGTTGAAAGTGATCTGCCCTTGTTTTGGAGAAAACAGTCAAATCATCAAGATACACAACAATACACTTTCCTTTATACTTCCAAAATCCAAGTCCATTTCCCTCTGAAAGGTGGCACCAACATTGATAATACCAAAAGGCACTCTCTTGTAGGCAAAGGTGCCCCAAGGAGTAGTAAAATCAGTTTTTTGCTGATATCGGGTACTGACTTCTACTTGATTGTGTCCAGAGAATCCATTAAGCATAGACAACATCTCAGATCCTGTAACAACTTACAAAAATTGATCCAGCATGGGGAGAGGATAGTTTTATTTCAGAGAGGCCTGATTCAAATTCCTGAAATCCACACAAATGCAAATCTCACCATTCTTCTTCTTGACAGGCACAATGTTGGCAATCCATGTTGAATGATGTATAGGGAAAATAATCTTTGCCTTTAGTAACTTCTGGATCTCTTGAAAGAGATTATCAAGAACCTTGTGATTTTATTTCCTTTTATTCTACTTGAAAGGTTTGATCCCGTGTTTAAGAGGGATAAAGTGTTGCATTTCCTTTGGCTGAAAAACCTTGAGATCATCATACAAATAGGAAAGAATGTCAACGTACTTTTTAAATAAACTTACTACTTTATTTTTCTCTCTTTGAGTGCATCATTTTCCAATGTTCACCATCTTGGGTTCATCAAGACTCCCAATATTAAACTTTTCACATTCATCAGACTACCGAGCTCCTTGGGAAGCTTTAGTATTAATGTACCTCTCATGCTTATCAAACAAATCTTCCAAACTCGCAAGCCCTTTAGGGATCTTGTTACCTTTCAATCTTATGCAGCCATCCCGATCCATCTCTTCCTTGATATCTTCTTCATTGGAGGGCTCATACTCTCTAGGAAAAGTCTCACTTCCTTCAAAATATAATTGGTTGAAGTTGTCCTTAAGCTCCAAGAATGAGAGCAAGTGTTGATCATCATTGAAAACCTGCCAATTGCTTGCATTATTTGGTACATTGGGCCTATGAATTATTTCAATGGTAAATTTCTCCTGAGAGAAATCTGGGTGAGGAATCAATAAAGATCTTGAGATAGCTAGAGAATCATATCTATTGTTCCTTTCTCTTAGCACAACATTAATGGAGAAAACATCAAGAAACTCAATGGAATCCCAGACAAGATTTCTATAATGATTCAATCTCCTATTCTTCACTTGAAAAAGATCCCTGACTTGTTTCACAATCAGCTCTGCATCATCATGAGCACAAAGATTCTTGACTCCTATTTCTTTTGCCATGTTCAATCCAAGTATGAGTGCCTCATATTCATCTGTATTATTTGTATTTTCAAAACAAAGCTTGAAAGAAAAAGGATGAATGTTCCCTTCTAGAGAGGTTAGCACCACTCCATCTCTAGAACCGATTGAAGAACAACTTCCATAAAAATCAAGAGTCCAAATTCCATTGGGATCATGAATCAATCTCTTAGGAAGATTTTCCTCATCTTTTGACATGATCATATAGTTACCATGCCCTATATCTTCATAGAGTATTTTTGCTTTCGGATCATCAATATTTTACACAATGTATTCATCTGCTTTCTCGGTGGTGGCTTCTTCATTTTTCCATTGACCGAGATCAAATCATGCGACCAATCCATCTAAATTTCATCTCCTACTTCCTTACAAAAATTTATACTTACCAACATCCCATATGAGGGAGGGATATCAGCTACTAAAATAGTGGCTAAGACCCTTTTCTCTGGCAAAACAACAAAAGCTACTTGTGCATCTTTAATTCTTCCAACTAAAGGCACTTTTCTACTCTCCATGGAATAGTAGGAACCAAAGGTACGTGTTAGAGTCAAGCCCAAAGCATGAGACACTTTTACAGACATTACATTGTTTTATGCTTCTGAGTCTATGACACAGTTATTGAGTTTATGGAAAACTATGAGGAGATTCACATAGAATGGTTCAATTTTCTCATAAGGGGAAGTGACTGTAGCTACAAGGCTTGGTTGAGGTGAGGAAGAGGGAGTGGGAAAAAGACCTTCAGAAGTATTGGATGAGGCTTTGGATTTGGAATTGACAAAGTTTACCATTTTAGAAAATTATTTTGGATGGGTTTGGTAAAAATATGCCTCACGAAATTTGGATTTTGGTCTTTTGAGATGATTAATGATATCAAAAGATCTATAGGTGGACGGGAATCATTGCTAGAACTTGAGATAATTTTGATTTATCAATTTTAGGATTTGAAGGATAAGAAGTTTTGGAAATAGAAGTAGAAGGAGGATTAGCATTACTCACCTTTTGTGTGGAGGCAGTGGGAATAGGAGCTCCTCTTCTTGTAACCACTAGAATAGTTATAGGAAACTCCTTGGATTTCTTAGCGAGTTGAACCAATTTTTCTTTTTTGTTAATTTTCTCCCGAGTCATAACAAAGCATATGAACCACTATTTATATCTACCACTCTTTCATCATATTCATCTTCATAATCCATACCTTTAGTGGTGAGGAAATGAACTTGATATCAACCAAGCTCCTTTAGTTCTTCATCAACCTCTTCTTCTGGTTCTTCATAGAGTTCATTAAACTCCTCATCATCAGGTTCTTGAATTTCACAAGTTGCATTGACTAGAACCTTGATGGGTGGGCCTTTAATAGCCAATCTAGTCTGAGAAGAAGGTAAAAGGTTCCTGGGATGAAAATTCTTCCTTGGAATATCTTGGTAAGGAGTATGTTGAGCCAATTATTTCTTGATAGCAATGAGATCATTTGCAAGCTTCTATACTAATGAGATCGAATTAGCTCTAGGGAAGAGGAGAAGAAGCCTTATACTTAGAAGGTTCTCTTTTCATTTTACTCGACATGATTAAATCATCCTCAACACTCGATAGAAAAATGTTGATCAACATCCGTAGTTGCAAGGTTAGCTCTCCTTAGTGCATAACTTACTTCGAATGAGCAGGCATTGAGGAAGAAACATTTTTGGATTTAAATTATAGGATGAGCGTTACGTGGAATTTTATGAATTAGCTTGTTGAATTTTGCCACAAACTCCCTCATGGGCTCAAAAGGTTCCTTCTTGATATGAGATATTTGAGCTAATAGAGCATGCACATCCTCGGTAGGTTTGAAATGCTTCTCAAAATGAGTTTTCATGGTGTCAAAATAAGTGATTGACCCAGTAGGAAGATGATAGAGCCAATCAAAGCAACATTGTCTTGTAATGTCTCCACAAAAATCCAGACAGATACATCTTCATGTTTAACCCCAAGAATTCCACATGCAACAATGAAGGCTGCAATTTGTTCATCTAGGTGTACTTTCCCATCACCTCGGAATTTAGAAAAACTTTTCTTGTTTACCCTAGGTAACTCATGCAATGGCTGAGGAAGAGCAAGAGGCCCAACTCATTGTCCCCAAGGTGTAGGGGCTTCCATATTTGGAAAAAATGACTGAAGGGGAACTAAAACACCAAAAAGTATCAAAGCATGAAGATTAGGACTGAGTTGTTCTTGAGGAATGATATTCTTGGAATTTTTGTCTTTAACAGGAGGTGTGCTTGTAGAACAAGTTCTTATATTCCTTCTTGTTGGAAGATGAGAAAATATTTGTTCTTCAATAACTTGAAAATGGGAATCCTCTACCCCTATAGATTTCTTCCCACGTGTATACCGTAGAGTCGCCAAACCAAAAATGATCTTGAAGTTGTTCTTTTAGAAAGGGACACGTTTGAAATGAAATCCCCAGTGGAGTCGCCAAAAAATGTTGGGTTTTTAAATGGTACTCTAACAAACCACAGTCATGGGATGGTAAGTCCCTCCTCTTTAATGGGAGAGGTTCCCTTATTGAAAGAAAAAAGCAAAACTTATATACAAATGTATAACTTTAAAAGTATGGATTCCGATACTTTGAAACGTTTCATGCCCGAAAGATCATCAATACGAAAGAATAGAATAACTAAGGAGATGAGAGAGTAAGAACATAACAATAATTTTAGGAAATATAGATAACAACGTATAAAATTATACGTATTGAGCTAGGGAGATGCATAATAGTATCATTCACCTTCATAACATATATAATTCCACAGATGCAAAGTTCTAGAAATCATATAAAAAAGAACACAAAGTTTCTTATCATAAAAGATTAATGATTCACAAATTTTAGACAAGGAAAGAAGGAATAGATGAGGAAGAAGGGGAAAAACTTCTACATTGATTACTTTCAAATCTATTACATCTCATAGTACTAGGATCCAACCACAAAAATGGTGTAGAGAACCCGGTAAATAGCTTCCAAAAATGGTTACATTCGGTTACAAAAAATGATGAAACTGATTCAAGAAACTGATGTCTGAACTTCTCTAATGCCTCGGTTGTTTCCATGCCTTGCAGAAAAACCAGATGCATCATATCATATCCTTTAACCCACTTTTAAAACTTTGAATTTGAGTTATCCATGTGGAAGAGATTTGCTAAAGTGGGCACGGGGTGCCTTTTACATTTTCCGATTTTTATAGAGATTGTGCATTTTAGAAATTTTGGTCAGCCCATCCACTTCTGATATAGGCCTGACATGTGGCTTTACTTGAGTGGTGACTGAGTCGTGGTTCACTTTTAGAATTTTAACTCTTTTCAAAGAAAATCTCAAAAACTCAAAGTTCTCCATCAACCCGCCTCCCGCTTTGACTTTCAATGTGGGCTCAACATTTGACTTTATCCCTTGGCATGAGCGGGGCCGCGGGTCACTTTATAAATTTATGCCCTTTTGGAAATAAAACCAAAATTCCCAAATCACTCTAATGGCCCGCCTTCCCGCTTTGACTTTTCAACACAGGCATCAACACGTGGCTTCACCGGGCATCAGTGGGGTTGCGCTTCACTTTTATACTTTTATGATTTTCAAAACAAAAGCTAAAATTCCAAAGTTCCTTTGACGACCCACCTTCCCACTTTGACCTGAAACATGGCCACATGTCCCTTTCCTGCATGTTTTGTATTTTTGTGTTTTGGTGATTCACTATGTTTGGCGAAGGCTTTATGTCCGATCTGAGACACGTGGAGGCTTCCCGCTCATTTATAGACTCTTTTTGGACTTGAAATTTGGAGGTGTGATGATTGGACATGTGGAGAGTTGGTGCATGTTTGGGAATTGATTTTGGATTCACATGCTTTGAAAGAGTTCTTAATGGACACGTGGGGATTTCCCTTTGGTTCTCCTTTTTGTAGTCAATTCAATGGCTGGTTCTTCCCCTTTTGACTTATATGAAACCCTAGACACGTGGAGAGCTGGCGCTTGTTTGGGGAACCACCTTTGGATTCGACCCTTGAAGGTTTTTGATGATACACATGGCGTCATCTGCTGGCCTTAGACATTTCAATGAAAAATTTACATTCTTGAGGCTCTAACTACGTGGAGGGCTGGCACTCATTTTGGGTCTTTCCCTTAGGTCTCACTTATGAAGTTGCGCCAATGAGGCACATGGAGGCTTCCTCCAATCCTCCTATACTTAGTTGATTAAACGGATGATTCTATCCCTTTTTTGAACCTTGGACACATGGAGGGTTGGCGCAAGTTTAGGATTTCTCTTTGAGCCTTGCCTTCTGAAGTTGCACCAATGAGGTACATGGAGGCTTTTGCCGACCCTCTTATACTTAGTCAATTAAGTGATTGACTATGTCCCTTTATTGTTGGATTTGGAATGTGGGATTGCATGACTAAACCGCCCCTTCTGATTTTGTTTTGTGTGGGGTTGTGTTTGATCAATTTTTCTGAGGGGGTAAAATTGGGATAATATGCACCAACTCAATTTTTTCGAAACTTGAATTAAAAATGAGGGCAATTTTGAGGGTGACAACACACATGTAGCCTCGGCTTTGCGTTGTCACCAAGATATGTTCTAACTCTAACTCATGTGCCACTCTTGGCATCCATTGCGAGTCGACCTCCTTCATGCTTACCATTCCAATGCCTTTATCCTTCCACTATTGCTGGATCATGTGATCAAATAACTTTGGTCACTCCTCATACTTGTGCTTCTTTCAACACAAAGAGCATTGTATTTGGTTAGGGTACCATGCTTGTAATATTCTGTGGACCTATAGTTATAACAGGTCCCATGAGGAAATTCACTTATTCCACCTCTATGATTGCCATTACCTCTAAACCCTCTACAAAAGCCTTGCTCACGAGCTCATCTATCTACGTGCTCTTCATAGTCATGAACATCGTGTTTAGAATTGTTTGTAGTGCTGGTCTGGCACACACCAATATCAATGAAATCATGTATCTGGTCAATCAATCTACAATCCTTGGTGGCATGAGTAGTAGAGGTGTAAATCTTGAAATAGCAAGACACATTCTTACAGATTGCGCGTTGTAGTAGTGAACACCTACTTGCATCATGATCCCCATGGAAAATATCATAGTCTACCATTATTGCATATACCGATGTCCAAGGACAACTTTCCTTTGCATGCTCCTCTACCCCACAATCCATGCACCATAAGCCACTTTGAGTCTCATGTTCCGAGTTTACAACCAACTTCCCTAGCTATTTTTCCATGGAAGCAATCTGAGCTTCAAGAAAATTACTAACACTGATATTCATGCTTCCCACAACCTCATTGCATAGGGAATCCTCTAAGGCCTCACACAACTTTGTGAAAGTGTTCTCTTGAAAGGCATTATTATTCCTCCATTTGAACCATTGAGCATGCTGAGAAGGATGAATATCATAAGATAGTTTTGATAAGAGAGTTTTAAAATGTGCATCATACTCTTGTACACTCTCTACCATACCTTGTTGAATCTCCTTTAGCACACTAATTCTCTTATGTTCAAACTCAAAAATATGGAATTCAACTAAGAAGGCATTCTGCAGTGTAGTATAATATACTACTTTGTTTGGTGGGGGTCATACTTCTAGTACCAACTATGCGTTCCCTTATAACATTGTTGTAAACTAACTTGCCTTCCATTTCGGGTAGTGACCCCCTTCGCATGCCATAGTAGCTCACATTTGTGTACATGCTCTGCAACATCCTTAACACCTTTGTAATCTAGTAGATGCAAAGACATTTCAAAAAATACTTGTTGAGGTGGTTGAGGTCCTTTCCCACCTAATCCATAACTTTGATTCCCTCTAGTGTTGCCTCCACCACTAGATCCACTAGAATCACTAGTGGGTGTTCATCCTGACCCACTAGATCCTCTAGTTCCATCAAGTCCGCTAGTTCCTATTCCACCTGACCCACTAGATCCACCTCCCGTAGTTGGTAAGGGTCCTAAAGTGGTCATACCTTGTGTCCCCATTATCATGCTAAAATACGTGCCAACAATCTATGTTATTGTATCACTACCAAATGTGTGTCCGCCATTTCTAGATGTAATACCCAAGCTTTGAGTACTCATAATTTTCCCAAATTTCGTTCCAAACAATATAACTCCAAACACAGGAAATGATTGTGTAGCCATATATGTGCTAAATGAAAATTTATACCTCAGGTGCTAATCAATTACTTCCACCAATACCAACTATGTTAGTAATACTTATCTATGGATGTGGAAAACTAAGTGCTAGGGGTTGGTAACTAGGGATATTTATATGCGCGCTAATGAATCTTCTCCTTTCTTTATATGACGAGCTCTCTCCAAAAGCCAAGGGGATTTCTCTTCTGCTCTTACCAATATGGGGTAGCACAAACTGCTTAGGTTTCATGTCCTCTGCGTGAACCTCAAATCCTTCCCACAACATTTGCCTCCATAAATCCATCATTCTGTAGCTTTGCATAGTCTTTCCAACTCCCTCTCCTAAGCCTCATTATACTTAATCCGTCTCTCTTCCCTTTCCTTTTTAGCTGCAAGGTCCACCATCTTCCTCCACTCTAGCTTCTTTTCCCAGCTCTCAAAAGAAGTTTAGCTAGCCATAGGAAATGCTTCCAAAGTCAAGGTAATGATCAGGATCTTTATATCTAAAGGGATAACACACAAGAATGATCCTCTTGGATCCCTCAAGAACTCAAACTCAACAATATTTGGACAGGAATATGTAGAAATCACATTCTCCAAGGTGTAACTCGTTAACACTCTACTCCACCAGTGATCAACAACATCCTTCCAAGTCAGAGTCAACATCATGCAGCCTATGATACTCATCTTGGGTCCAAGTGAGGTATATAATACCATCTTGATTTAGATGCATACGCTGAAATATATTCATACAAATCCACTAGAAAATAACAAATGAAGGTCTCCTAAAACTCATGATACAGATGTTCTTCTACCCATTTACATGCATATAGCTCAAGTCCATTATTAAATCTCTAAGAAAACTCATCCTCCATTCTTTTAAGCCATGCTTCAACATTGTCAAAGGTCAAGAACTCTATCATCACACACCATTATCACAAAAACTTCAAAAAGAGGTCCCAACAATAAAACCAAAATGTAGTCTTTAATCGGTGTTTGCCTCAATAGTCATTCCCAAGTGCATTGGCATATCATCCAGGTTTATCCTATAAGCTCACTCGAGGCGCATGCGGGAATTGAGCCCTCCTTTATGTGAGCTTTGTGAGAACATTATTTCTTAACATGAGGATGTAATACAACTAGAAAATAAGTGCATCCATTCATGGAATTTAAGATGTAAGCATTAAATCCTAGCCTAATGCACTGAGCATAGAACAACATGATCAACTCAATGAAAGTAGAATCAACCATGAGATAACATCAAGAAAACCCATAACATGCATATGAAAATAAGGAGAATGCATAGATCAAGACCCATTACATGAGTTTTTGAGAATTACTTAATTAGATTTATTAGCCAAAGTATGGTATCCAAGATTACATCAAAAGAGTCCCATTCATGGAAATGTTCACACTAGTAGAGATTTCCTTACATCACAGAGCTTGCCATTACACATTACCCCATATTGCTAAATCTATCACTCCCTATCCCTTCTTACTTCTACATCCATCATTACTTGTCTCTCCTTTTCTTCTATAAAAACCATCCATCCCTTTATAATAGTCCTCTTCCTTTCCTCTTAACCACTCATCATTATCACCTACGAAATCATAAAGGAATTGGTTGATGATTAGTATACCACTACCCAAGAATGTGTCAAGTGTCACTATGCATTTCCCTTAATTGAGTTTCTTTTAGCCTACACGTGCCAACTAATCCTTAACAACCTCAACTCCTTATCCTTTCATGATAACCGTATTAATGCCCTAGAATATCCTTTCCTTGAGTCACAAGTCTCCATGGCTTATCCACATCTGTATCTGGTCACTTTTCTATTTTCTCCCTACACGTCTTTTCCTATTGTCTAAAACTCACTAAGTCCCGAATCCATCCCGACCAGGTGTAAGCCTTCGTGCCTCTCTAAGAATTAATTTTCCATGTGCCTTCGAGCCATGCTTCTGTGCACCACAAGTCTTTGCTCCTTAGGTACTTAGTTACTTTAGGGGCCCAACATAGGTTACTACCCCCAAGGCTTGACTAAAACCAAAACAAGGTACTTTAGACTCTAATCCATATTTTATGTGCTCATATATTGTATTTTGCTTGATAAGGATATAAATGAAATCTTATTAAGATGCATTAAGTAACATAAAGTTGAGAAGTTTCAGCATGAGATTCATGATGGATCTGCAAGAGGTCATTTTTCTCCAAAGACCACAACACTCAAAATCATGAAGGGTGGCTATTATTGGCCTAGTCTCTTCAAGGATTTCTATACATGGATAAAAAAGTGCAAGAAATGTTCCTTTTTGTAGGAAAAGAAAGACTTGCAGCCCTTTAACTCCATCCTATTTTAGTAGATCAACCATTCATGCAATGGGGGTTGGATTTCATAGGAGTAATCAACCCACACTCTAGTTTGGGTATAAATGGATTTTGATAGCCACATTACTTCACCAAATAGACATATGTTTTTCCTTGAAGGAAGTAAAAAAGCCAACATTATAGAGTTCTATGAAGGCATTATGACTAGGTTTGGCATTCCTTTTACATTCATCTTTGACAATGCTTTAGAATTTCTTGACACACAAATATTTTCTAGAGGTTTGCCGAGAATGGTATTCATCTGAACACCTCATAAAATTATTACCCTCAAGGAAATGAGCATGAAGAGTTTACCAACAAGAACCTCTTGAAGATCATACCAATAACCTTGGATGAAAATCAAAGGAATTAGAATACTAAGTTGAAATCAACCTTATGAATGGATAAGATCACTCCCTAATGGTCAATAGGTAGTTCAATATAAAAATTAGTCTATGGAAAGGGAGAAAGAATACCCATATTTGATTGGTTTCCTAGATTGGATCTTATCAAACAATTGGAAATATTTGAGTTTGAAGCAAAGGAGATCAAATGTGCAAAAATATTAGAGCTTGACAAATTGAGAGATCGATCCATCACGCAAGCTACTGACGAGCTGAATAAGGATCGATCAAGAAATTCTTCAACAAAAAATAAGTGGCTAGAAACTTCTAATAAGGCAACCTCATGCTAAAATGAGATCAAGATAGATCCAAGCCAGGTAAACATTCAAATTTTGATAGTGGCCCTTATATCATCTCTAGGCAAAGTCAATCAATTATTTTCAATTATAAAAAATTGGATGGAGAAGAAATTATAGTAATTATCAATGGGATATATTTGAAGCATTTCTATTGAAAAGGAATTCCACCACGTATATAGTAGTATAATTTTCAAATCCTCCAAGTGATGTTGAGTACATGTCTTGCTTTTAGTATATGTTTGATTTGTAATAAGTGTTTGAAACCCTATGCATGTTTCACTTGAAACATACATGATATTTTATTTTATAAATAAGTTTTTGAGCCTTGTGAAATCATATTTGAATCAACTAAGAGCAGGTTTCATGGAAAAATAAGATAGTTGGAGTAGTTTCTATAGTTGGAGCAGTTTCTACAAGACCAACTTCACGTAGTTCCACTTGAGTGCTAAATTCTTGCGGATTCGGAGACAATTTTTAAATAATGAGATCATCTTCTTTAAGGTTAGGATTTACTCCATGCCTAATGGATGCTTCAAG